>APFE030149802.1:50433-115103 GCA_000404065.3 Pinus taeda | reverse complement strand
CTTTCAATCCACATGCGAGAGAGGCTCAGAACTATAACATTGTTGAGGATTTAGCTGTTTCACCCTCAGCAATGTCGGCTTTGGAAGTGCTGCAATCATGTCAAGCACAACGTAAATTACTTTTGTCGGCTATAGGAGCTGTTGACGTTCAGGACCCGAACCTTATAATCTTCGATCTAGAAAATAGTGCACCACGCTTACCTCGTCAAATGGTTGCCCAGATTCCAATGATAGTCAAAAATAGACCTATTCATAGGACTATGATTGATGAGGGAGCTTCCACGTGTATTATGTCGATACAGTGTTGGAGATCGCTTGGTTCTCCTTCACTAAATCAATCCCTGATGATTCTAAAGGCCTTTGATGGCCGTGGGTTTCATCCTTTTGGCATTTTATAGGATTTACCTATAGGGGTTGAAGGTAAAACTGTTAATCTAGATGTGGAGGTGGTTGATGCCCCTCTAGATTACAACCTTCTCTTGGGTCGTAGTTGGTCTTACGCTATGATAGCTACCGTTTCATGGGTCTTTCGGCTTATAAAGTTCCCTCATAATGGAAAGATCATAACCTTAGACCAAATGTCTTACTTTTCATTCCACCCAGCCTCTGCTGAGAGCATTCGGCATGTTGGAGTAGGACTAGTTAAAGATTCCTGTTTACTGGGCACTTTTCCTTTTCCTCCTATCAACGCATCGTCTTCTACTGCAACCATTCATATGATTTCATCAGGTACCATTGTTAATGATGATCCTTGGATCATACCTTCTGAATTTGAGATAGACTCATTTCGTACTCTTATGCCTTTGAGTCCGTATGAACTTGCGTATCAGACCGTGCAGTCATTCGCCGACACAACATCAACCCATATTGACTTAATCAATGTGGTCCATGAGGAATCACTTTCAACGTCAAACTCGGATTCAATAACGTTTTCTAAACTTATTCAAACTGATGAGAAAATTCGTGAAATCCTATGCGTCGATGAGTTACCATGGGAAGATCTTCATCACAGATCTTCGTTTTTACCCGAGGGCGATCATTTTGAAAATGATTTTTCATCAGTTTTTACGACTGACTATGTCAAGGATGCTCAGAATCCAATGAAACATCCCCATTCTGAGTTAAACTTGGGAAATATTTCTCGATCTATTCCCCTTGACATTTCAGTTAAGTCTGGAATTGTTGAAAACGTTCATATAGGTGCCTCTTGTACGGAAGATGAAATTCAAACATATAAGGCCCTATTTCAAGAGTTCCGCAACGTGTTTTCTTGGTCATATGAGGAAATGCCAGGAATTGACCCCGCAATTGTAGTTCATGAAATCAAAACTTACCTGGATGCTAAACCCGTCCGGTAACGTTTGCGTCAGATTCACCCAAGAAAAGCTGCTGCGATTAAAGCGGAAGTTGAAAAATTACTTAAAGCAGGTTTCATTTATCCAATCCCGTTAATGGATTGGGTATCGAATATTGTGCCTATTAACAAAAAGCAAGGGACAATAAGAATATGTATCGACTATCGGGACATTAATCGAGCATGTCCAAAAGACAATTATCCCACTCCCTATATCAATCAAACCATTGATGATTGTGTCGGCAGTGAAATTTTCTCCTTCATGGACAGTTTTTCTGGATACAATCAAATCAATATTCTACCTGCTGATCAACCAAAAACGACATTCATTTTTCCATGGGGAACATTTTCTTATTGCAAATTACCTTTTGGGCTGAAGAACGCTAGGGCAACTTTTCAACGGGCCATGTCTTATGCTTTTCATGCTATTAAGCACATTGTGCAACCCTATCTCGATGACTTGGCTGCTCATTCATTACATCAAGCTGATCATCTCATCCATTTAAGAGCAATATTTATGAGGTGTAGGCATTATCATATTAGGTTGAACCCTCACAAGTGTGTTTTCTGTATTGAAACGGGTCGATTACAGGGGTTTGTTGTTTCGAAAGCTGACATTTGCGTCAATCCCTCAAAGGTTGAAGCCATTATCAAATTGCCTCCTCCTTCGAGTCTTCACCAAATCCAAAGTTTGCAAGGGAAAGCAAACTTTTTACGTCGATTCATCCATAACTACGCCGAGATCACAAAGGGTTTTACCCGGTTGTTGAAGTAGAATACTTCATTCTTTTGGGACGAGATAGATGAGAAATCTTTTGATGCACTAAAACACGCGTTGACCCATGCACCGTTGTTGCATCCTCCCAACTACAACCAGGATTACTTCTTGTATCTCGCCACCTCCTATTCCACCATTGGAATGGTTTTAGTTTAGGAAGATGAATTTGGTATTGAACATGTGATATATTACCTTAGTCAAACGTTAAATCCAACCGAGCTAAAATACTCACATGTGGAGAAATTGGCATTGGCAGCTGTTCAAGCTGTCCAACGTTTTCGTCATTACATTTTACTACGTAAGACTACAATTATTTCTGATTTCAACCCTATGATCGATATTTTGACCAAGCAATTGCTGGGGGGCAAGTACTCCAAATGGATTGTCATCCTGGAGGAGTTCAACTTGGAGTTTGAAAAGTCTAAGTCAAAGAAATCTTTAGTTTTTGCGGAATTAATGTGTGACTTCCCACGTGCTGACATGAAAACTGTGGTGGAGGAGCCCATTGTGGACGAACCCTTGTTTCTAATCAGTACTTTAGATCCATGGTACGGGGATATCATCGTTTATCTCCAAACCCAATCCTTTCGGCTAGACATTTCATAATTGGAACGTCGAAAAATACGATTCCAGTCCCAACAATTCAAAATTATTGGAGATACTCTTTATCTTCGTGGGGCGGACTCTGTTTTTAGCCATTGTTTGACTCATGAGGAAGCTGAAAGGGTCATAAATGACTGTCACTCTAGAGTGTGTGGCGGTCATATGTTTGGGTATGCCACAACCCAAAAGATACTGCGCGCTGGCTACTTCTTGCCGTCTATGTTTAAAGATTGTATTATTGCGGTCCGCAAATGCCACAATTGCCAAATTTTTGATCGAAAGATGCACGCTCCACCTGCTCCTCTTCACCCTATCATTGTTGTTGGTCCTTTTGCCAAATGGGGTATCGATTTTATTACATGTAACCCTCACTCAGCCAGGGGCATGCGTATATTATCCTTGCGGTAGATTATTTTACCAAGAGGTCTGAGGCGATGCCTACATTTGAGGCAGACGACAAAACAACTGCGATTTTCGTATTCAATCATATAATTGCTAGGTTTGGTGTTCCACAAGTGATTATCACTGATCATGGGTGTCATTTTCAAAACGTTATGATGACTGAACTTACAAACCAGCTTGGTTTGCATCACGATAGTTCAACTCCTTATTATCCACAAGCTAATGGCCTGGTTGAAGCCATCAACAAAGTTCTAGTCATCATGATCCGACGAATCATTGGCATTCATCGGTTTAATTGGCACAACATGTTATTTTCAGTGCTTTGGGCGTATCGAACCTCAGTAAAAACATCGACAGGTTTCACTCCTTTCCAACTAGTTTATGGTTTGGAAGCTATGTTACCTATTGAGTGCGAAATTCCGTCATTGCAAATGGCCATCGAGTTACTTCCAGCCACTTCCGAAGAGGAAAGAAATTTGTTATACTTGGCTCAACTAGATGAGAATCGACGCGATGCTGCATTAGCGATCAAATCTCATGCAAAACGTATTAAAGCTCAGTATGATCGAAATGTGACCCCTCGAAATTTTTCGGAAAGAGATCTAGTCTTATTGTACGATCAGGCAAATGATAAATTACGCGTTGGAAAATTTGTGCCTATGTGGCATGGTCCCTATATTGTCAAGTGAAAGCTAGTGAAAGGGGCCTATGAATTGGTAGAATTTGACGGGGTCTCTTTAGGTAAACCCATAAATGGTCTTTACCTGAAGAGGTATTATGCTTAAAATGAGTGTGGAGATTTTTTATTTAGGTTAGTTTTCCTTATAGCTAGTGCGTTTTAGATTAAAAAGTGTGCTTAGCTTAGAGAGAGTTTTTGTCATTATTCTTTCTTATCTTGGTTTTACTCTTGATGTCGCAGATGTTGACGCCTCTCCAAACATATATTGGTTTCGCTGATGGTGCTTGTCGTAGTACACGGAATATCTCTTCCGCAACCTGGGTTATCTATTCGCCCTCTGACAAGTTGGTATCTATGCAAGGGGTAAGCCTTGGTCAAACAACAAACAACATTGCAGAGTATAGTGGAGTGATTGAGTTATTATCTGAATCTATTTCATTTGGGATTCAGAGTATGATAGTGAGGTTAGATTCTGAACTCGCTGTACTACAACTTAATAGAGTATACGCCATTAGAAATCCAGTTTTATTGAGATTATTTTTTAGAGTGCATCTCTTGGAACGTGAATTTGACTATATTGAATATCAGCATATTCCAAGATCTTTAAATACATTAGCAGATGCAATTGCTTCTCAAATGTTAAGTAGACATGTGCAATAATCATACAAGTAAATTTAAAAAACATTCCATAACATGTTTTAACAAGATAAGCTGGTAATAATGATATCATATATATAGGAGTGTGTCAAAATAATACATCGTCCTCGATCATAGGTTGAAAAACACCTTATGATCGGCAAAAATGATAAGTACAAAAGCAAAAATGTCATATGTGACTACAATAGGTGATCATCCCATCACTGGTGATGATCTCAATACGAAACCACTGCACGGGCCACCTTACAAAGGAACCTCCTAAAAGGTCCTGGGACTCCAATCACATAGTGTTGAAGCCGACGAGGGATGTCGTCTATTCTAGTCTCGAGAATGTCCCCTGTCAAGTGCTCTAGGTGACTCTCCAACTCAACCAAGGTCTCTGCTGATTCGTCCTGTGGGGCTGGAGCTGGTGCAAGTGGTTGTCTTCTCTCAAAAGGCCGAAGAGAGGTTGGTCGCTGTGGACCCACATCTGCATTTTAAAGATTATTACTATGAGTTTTGAGACGATATAAAAAAAAATAAAAATTAACATTAGAAAAGTGTTGAAAATGATTACCTGAGTCATCCCACTGCTCTCCTAGAGGAAGAGCCATGTCTGGGTCTCCACGAAAGTCAATCCCAGCATATGGAAAGTCCTGGATAGAAAAGACCTGATGTTCCAACCACTGGAAGAACTCAGGTTTGAACCAGATGACCTCGGTTTCCCTTCGTTAGGTGCAGGCCATTGACTGCGACCCATCACATCAGTCTGGGTCTCAGGGATTGCCCAGACTACAACTGTGAGGTGCTGCCGAGATGAGGGCATAGGAAATCTCTCCAGGCAAAAGTGACGACTATGGCACCATAGCCCAAAGTCTTTAGCCGTCCGTTTTCTTGGCTCTGGTTCAATTGGCCCTTTCACGATTGGGCCAAGTTCACAGCATCGCACCAGTTGAAGACGGTGCCCTTGGAAGCAATCGACTGCCATACGCCATCTTGGATCCAGTGGCAATGTTGTAAAGCAGGTAGCACGCGAAATTTGGAGAGTAACAGTGTATCAATTACCTTCATTCAGTAAGGGTTAGTGTACTTTATGTCTATCCCTTTATGTCTCGAGACTGCCTGTTTAGTACTCTAATCGAAAGGCATTCGACGGATGGCACCCGCCCTAAGCCCCGAACAGGGTCAAGCAACGCTCTCTTAGGCAAAACGGTTCAAAACATATATGTTCCGCCGCTCAATCTCGAGCTGGTGGCCACCAATCAAGAAGCACTGGTCCTGGACGTTCCACCTATCAACCATCCACTGCAAGAAATTCACCTGAGCCCTCATGCCAGGAATGGCCTAGTATTTGTACAGTTTGCACGCCCTCAAAGCATCAAGCGAAGGTTGATTATTCCATGCAGCTGCATCCACATCCTTGTGCTCGCGTTCTCTCCAATATAGCATGGTGTACTCCCTACATCAAGCCAAAAGATCAATTAGCATGCTAGAAAAGTTTTTCTTTGGTCAAATTTTGAGAAATTTGGGTTGAAAACCCTTGCGCCGGGGTACGCACCCTTCCTGTTGGACACAGTGCATGGGACCACGCTTTGTCGACATGGAAGGTGTGGACCCCGACCTTTTTCCCAATGGAGAAAAAGTCGGGGTCCGCAGGTTCGCAGTGGTGGGCCTGCGTACCCCGAGCGCGGGTTTTTCGCCCAAAAACCCTCCTAAAAAATCAAATAAATGACTAAATGAAAAACTAAATGGATGAAAAACAAGAGGATGATGTGGATTACCTGGTGAAGACGGCGTCCGATTTTGACGGTTGGATTCTCCGCAATCCTCTCGGGAAGTTTTCATAGCAAAAGCATTATTTCCTCACCCAAATCACAAATGGTAAAAATGAATTGTAAAAACCCCTTTTTATAAGTTTTTTGAGTAAATGAATTGCGAATTTGTTTATGTTTCACTTTAAAAATATATTATTACGACGTTTTTATCTCTTTCAAGTAGTTATGAGTAATGTTCGTGTTTTTGTGCAAGATAACATGATTATTCAGGCGAAATCGATCATTTTCAACCAGAGTCACCTTTTACGCCCTTTTCTGACTCCTAAAACATGAAAAGATTGCCGAGTTTTTCTTTTAAGCTCGTTAAAACTGAATTAAAAGATGGTCGATTTATAGCTCTTTTTCGACCGTAAAAACATAAAAAGATCGCTAGATTTTTGTCGTTTCAAATTCAATATTGGTTATAAAACGACGTGTCCTTGATCGCTTTTTTACTTTTTTGGATCAAAGACACTAATAACAAAAAGTACTCCTTGGTCGTAAAAGATCAAGCGGTTCTCTCAAGTATTTTTTATACTTTTTCAGCTGGGAGACAAATTTATGAGAAGTCAAACCCTGGAGTCTTCTTTAGTTTTTTCAGACTCTCTAAAAATGAAAAACGCAGATTTTTCCATATACTGGACTTCGTTAAAATTCGAAAGTAATAGGACCTGTTCTTATTACAAACAGGAACGAAACCACTCCTTCTTAGGGTTCGCATTTAAACTAAGTTGGACTCACCTGAAGGGTGAGCTTATAATCAAGCATATGTTATCCTCCTCAAGCTTGTAAAAAATAAAGAGGTACTTGCTAGAAATGGTGGGGGAAAAGAGAGAAAAGTGAGTCTCTTTGTCATACTTTATAACCTCTCTTGAACACGGCACTTTCATTCACCTGGGTTGGGAAATCCTTTACCTAACAGTTGATCGAACCATATTGAAAGTCTTTAGCCGGTTTCTTGGTATTAACTTTGGGTCAAATCATCACCAAACCATCTGTCGTGTCATTATGTGTTCAAGAGCTCAGTGAAAATAAGCTATTCATCTGCAAAATGTCTGTCATCCATCTTGACCATCCCTGAGTCAGTCCTTGCAACTAAATTTCTTCAACTCGATATATGATTTCGTGTCGTGAGCTTGCTTACGATGGATCACTTTCTATCGACTCCGACTCATTATCTAGAAAGATGATCTAGGAATCGTCAGTACCTTGAGATCTGCATGCCTCAATGGCAGGTTTCTCGCCTTTGACGATAGTTCACATCATCGACTTTCGATCAAAGGATTCGTGACATGTTCGACATCAACACATCTTATCACATTTCATGGATTGTGCTGAGTACTTTCAGAGCCATTGTCATTATTGGTGGTTTCTCTCACGCTTGTTAACAGTTTACATCATTGACTGGTAATCAAGCGGTTTCTACCATGTTCGACTTCGACACATTCAATCACATGGATAGAATCGTATTGTTTCGGGACGTAGAAATGAAGACCCTGGACGTAGTTTCCACCATCCAGGTTGCGAGGAATTTTGTATTCATTATATTATGGACTATTCATAAACAGATGGTTGTGTCCATACTGTGTCCACATGTGTCTGTACTTATAATGTGTTACGAGATCATTCCTATATCTGAGCAGTAGTTAGTCTTCTAGTCAGTTTTCAGTCTCTTAGTTAGTTTTTATCTGAGTATGGGAATGCCTACCTCAGTGATGATATGATCTCATATATATAATTTGCATTGAATGTTTTTACAGGTTACAACCAGGCTCTCCGCAAGATGATCCTCGAAATGATAAAGCACTTCACTCTTCCTATATGATAAATGAAAAATCCTCATATACTACAGACTTCGCACTTTAGGGGGCAATCTGTTACACAAGAATATCGTCACCTTGATTATTTGCAGTCGGTGTAGGCCTATCATCACCTATACCAGCTTCTTAAGCAAGTCTTAAACCTCAGCTCTTCAAAACAAGCTGGAGAAAAGAGAGAAAGACATCAAAAAAGCAATGTAACTCTGGTTCCGCACTTTCTCTTACTTTTGCCTGCGGGCCCGCACCTTTTGTTCAATGTATCTGCGTACTTATACGCTCTTTATGTAAAGGGGAAGGTGCGTACCCCTGTAAAAGTCAAAAGGCGCAATCTTTATCTTAAAAAACTCATCTTGGGCTAATTCTAGAGTTTTCTAGAAGCATTTGTTACGTTGATTTTTCGCTCCAAGTGGTTCATGCATCCCATCATAGGAGGAACTAATCCCTTGTTGAGATGAGCTATCCCTTTGAAGGACTCTATCCCTTTGAAGGAGGAGCTGGTAACTAATCTTCATTGCACTATAAATTGAGGCATTGGGTCAGTGGCCAAGGAGGTTAGAAGCTGAACTTTTGAGGGTAAATGCTAGTCAAATCAAGACTTCCTATTTGGGCTTAAGAGGAGAGATCACATACCTTTTTGGCCCCATTAGGGAGTGAGTGAAGCTTGTCAAAGTAGAGGAGACTTCTTGTTGGACCCTGGAAGGAGCTTGTACAACGTCAAGGCAAAGGTTGTAAGGTTCTTTCCTTTTGAATTAATACAATCAAGCTCATTTTTCTCAACAAGTATCTTATGCTATTTGTTTCATGGACTCCTTGACTTTAATGTTAAATATGTTTTATAATATTGGATATTCAGGTGCTATTTAATTGTTTGCCTTGTTTGTTCTTGTAGGTTT
Source organism: Pinus taeda (assembly GCA_000404065.3). Classification (NCBI taxonomy): domain Eukaryota; kingdom Viridiplantae; phylum Streptophyta; class Pinopsida; order Pinales; family Pinaceae; genus Pinus; species Pinus taeda. The sequence goes on along the minus strand of APFE030149802.1, from coordinate 106,124 downwards.
GCGACGGAGGAACTTACTTGGATCAAAGGAGCGAAGGCATCTCCGAACTTGCATTGGACATGAGGTAGGCCCTTAAACACATTTGTTTACCATTATTTATAAAGCGCATTTAGAGAAAGATAGTGTCCGGTTGGTTTGTTTGTCATTAGGTCTTCATTAGGTTCTAGGAAAGTCTGTCTTGTCCGCAAGATCGACTAATTCTGCGTGACAGATGCCATTGACTCTTAGAAAGGTAAAATGCATGTGTATAAGCTACTTCTGAAGGAAAATATGGAAAAAGCATCTTTTTTGTATTTTTGAGTAATTTTGTGCAGAATTATTATGCATGTGGTTTAACTATTTTTTACTGTGCAGAGGTTTATTGGTGAAAGAAAGTGGAGTGGGAATTTGTAGGAGGTTGGGAAGGTGAGACGAGGAACTAAGAGGTCCCTAGAACTCTTCTATAGAATTCCACAGTGATCAGATCTCGAGAAAATGCTCGCGTGAACATCTATAGCAAATCTGCAGGGGATCTATAGGAAGTTCTACAAGCACAGGCCGAAAGTGGTTTTTAGAGTGTTGATGGTGGAAAAATATTGTGAAAGTGTAAATGAAGGATGGATAAGGATATTAAGGGATCAAGAATCTGGTAGATGAATCTTAGGAGTAAAGATGGTTGGAGTTGTTTAAAGGTGAAGGAAGTGATTTTGCACAAAAACGTAGAAATTAGGGTTGTTTGGGAAAGTGTAGCAAATAGGTGAAGAAAACCTTGAGAATGATACTGGAACAGGTTGCATGATGAAGAAATGATAGGCTGGAGTGTCTTACAGGTGCTCTGCACACTTCTATTCAAAATTGATCCAAGCAAGACTAAAAAAACAGAGATTCATCTATTTTGACCTAATTCTGACCTAGAAAACAGAAAAGTGCCGAACAGAACTTGATGGACAAGAAATTAGGCAAGAAAGCTAAGGAAAATGAACAAGAACATATATAAGCATGAATATATAACTCGTATCAACTTTTCCAACTCGAAATCTAACACTAGCAATTGCATTAGAAAGTAAAAACAGTGTTTTTGTGGCAGCAAGAATGCCTTGGTCTCAATTCATGGTACCAAGGAGGGAGAAAGGAGATCAAGGACTACTTGATAGCCCTTTTGTGGATATTTTCTATTATCAAACTATCAAGCCAACCTAAGGCAAAAACAACTATTTTAATCATCAAAAACAACCTAAGTAACAAAGCAAGATTTAACCTAAATAACCTAAATTATTCTATTAATGTAAGAAAAAACATATATAAATACAAGAAAGAGGTACTGGGCACTTGGGTTGGGCCCAACCACAAGATCTATAGCCTCGTAAGAAAGCTCAAAGTTGGTGCAAAGTTACATTCATCTTCATTAATAAAAAAGTAATGGTTACATCACAAAAACTATCTGCAAGAAGAACTCGAAAATGTGTTGATACAGGGCTGCACTAAAGTGCGAAAATAAACTATTCATTGGCTAAAATCTAACTAAAATCTGACTAACAAAACTGAGGCCCTAAGCCTTCTTATTTAGAAAAATGGGGACCTCCAACAGTCCTCCTAAAATCAAGGAACTCGGCTTCCTGGAATTGAAGATAACAATAGTCCTACTTGACTTGCTTGGCTGCCCCTTGGCTTTGTGCTCTGAGTTTTTTATGGAGAATTTGAGGTAAGGGCTCATAAATGAAGGGGACACCCTCCTACAAATCCTCTCCCTTGTTCTTCCACGAATTTGGCTACCAAATTCTCATTAAACCTTCGATTTTGTCTCAAAATTGACCAAAAATCTGCGTAAAGCACACATTATACTTTTTGGCATAATGACTAATCCAATTCACTCTATTAGCATAAATATGATCAAAAACATGAAATAAAATAATGAGAATGGTAGATTAAGTCGAATTAAGAGGTAAAATTAGCCCATATAATAACCCATTTATGGGGCTCATCATCACCCCCCTACTGAAGGTGTTGCTCATCCACTGAGCAACTAATCTCTCTCTTCATCCTTGATGGCCCTGGTGGCCTCCCTATCATCCCAAGCTTCTAATGTGGTCTACTCATGTTTGCCATAAAATTCTACCTTCTTTTCCATGTTCTTCCACTGCTCCTATTTTGCTTGTTTGAATTCTTGTTCTTTTCTTGGCCTTGTTCTTCTCATCCTTTGTCCTTTTTCTCTTCTCTGTTTTTCCTTCTGATTGAATTTCTAGTGCTTCCTCATTACTATTCTTCTCAAGTTATTCGGTTTGATACTCCTCTTCACTTTTGGTTTGCTTCTACATTGCAAGGCTTCTATTTCCCAGGTGACCATGTAGGCCATTTGGGCTTCTTTTTCCTGTAACTGTTGTTTTAAAATCTGCACTTCATCTACTACCTGAGACTCTTTTTCTTGTAGTAATTTCATTAGCATTTCAACATCAGCTTGTGGCTCTCATTCTTGTTGTTGTTTCTCTGTTGCTTCATTCTCTGTTAGGGGACCTTCTTGTTGTTTCTGCCGTCCCAAGATGGACAAACTATCTCCCTTATGAATTTATTGCTACTGTAATTTCTTTTCCAGCAGTTCATTTTCTTCCTATAGCTGGGCTCTTTTACTACTCTCTATGTTCCTTACCATGGCCAACTATCCTTTTAATTCATTTAGCTTATCCTCCATGTGGTGTTGAGTGTCTTTTTTTTAAACAAAATGCTTAGGTGAGAAAGCAGGCGGAACTGAAAACAGAGGGATATCTAAATTTTCATCTTTTTCTGAAACCAAATAAGGAATTTCCTGTGTGCTTCTCCTTACAACATCAAATTGCAATATTTCCCTTTGTTTTAAACTACTTTTATCTTGAATTTGACTCTCTGCTTTTGAAAAGGAATTTTTTTTTATAAAACAGAGGATAAATAATAAAGGTTCCTTTTAGAGAGTAGGAAGATATGCAAATTCATTTTTTTCACATAGGCTAGTTTCTACGGTTGCATGTATTTTCCTTATAGTAGAATTTGAGAAAGAAGGAGATAGATTTTGAATGCAGAGAAGAAGATAGAGAACTATGTAGAACATACGGAAAATATGCAGGTAGACTTTTAGGCTTCACTCTCCTCTTTTCAATCCACTGTCGTGTTTCTAATTGACCACCTTATTCAAATAAGTCATATGCCGAGAGGTTTCCCGAGCCTACCTTGTTTCAAGCTCGAAATTTGATAAAAATCTCATATTTTTCTTCAACAGATCTGCTCTCTGCCCTTCCTGTAGAAATCTTCTTGTAGATGGTGTTCTTGCTCCTGTAGAACTGTTACAGCTTCTTGTAGAATGTCGATAAGCAGGAGGGTTTTGAAAAATGGCAGAGAATGACTGGTTCGCTGCTATGGAGGTGGTATAGATCTTGTTGCAAATGCAAGGATGATGATAAAATAGAAACAAAGGTGGTGAGGGTATTTCAAAGATGAGTTCTTACAGCTGTTTATGGAGACTTCCGTTGATGGAGGGTGAGCTGTCCAAGTGCATGTTGGCCCCATACAGACTGTTGGTCCCCACTGCAGTGTAATTATGAAACTGTATGTTCTCTTCTTGTTAATCACTTGACATTAGTTGCACTAGAGTTCAAAACATTTTCCACTACCTAACTGTTAGATTTTTCCATGATTTGACTACAGACACGTGCAGTGTGATCTCCGGATGAGTGCAATCGAACTAGTTGAGGGTGTCTAGTTAACTGGCCACCTTTCTAGCTTAATCTAACCATTTCATTCATTCATGATGTTTTGAATCATACAGATGCAAATAGGGGAACTGGTTTAGGCACTTACCTATAAGTCAAAATGTGCATGCTGCTTGGTTCTTTTGTTGTTGCATGCTTGTATCCCTTCTGCTATATGCTTTTTATTGTCCAATGTGTGGCTATTTTTCTTGTGCAAGTATCCTTTGGCTGGATCTAAGTTGCAAAAGTCTGTTTCAACCTTCAGATTTGCACCCTCATGCAGCTAATGCTCGATTTTTGTAGGACAATGATTTGTTTTGTCCATAGCTCCTAAACAATAGACTGGATTGACCTGAATTTTTTGAGCATGTTTTTATCATCATTATGCACCTCCCATAGCCAAATTGTGGTCAATGGATGCACCGATTTCAAGAAAAATTGAAAATGGTTGAAGGTGACAGAGGTCAATTTCTCATAAACTGTGCACTGGAATTAGCTTAAATTTCTTGGGTAGGTTACTATCACCCATATGCATCTCCCCATGAAAAAGGTTTTTAAATGGATGCACAGATATGGAGAAAATGCAAACATTCCTGAAGGTGATGGAGGCTGATTTCTTGGAAACCATGCACTAGAATTGGTTTAAATTGCTTGGGCATGTTTCCATCATCCCTATACAACTCCCCATGTAACAGTTTTTTAAATGGATGCACAGTTTTCAAGTTAGGAAAAAAAACAAATTTCTGCTCTATGTATTTTTGTATCAAAGCATTCTGCAATTTTTTGGACAGTAAGAAAAATGAGCTTGGGGTGTGATTCAGGCATGGAAATGATGGAAGAGGGGTTTGAAGACAGTAGGAAGATTTCTGAACCCTTCATGAAGCTTCCCTATTCCTAACCTTGCTTTTGAAGTCCATTTCCAGCTCTCTGTAATTTCTACAAGATCCTCATGTAGAAAACACAGTTTTCAGAAAAGAAGCACAGTGAAGTGGAAAGGATGTCAAGAATGATGGAGAAGGGTAAGGGAAGGTAGGATAGGTGCTTTTATTGTTTTCAGAGCTTTCTTGGCACATGTTTTTGCTTCTTGAAGTTCTCTTGCAGACCTGCAATACAACTGGAAATTCATTTTTCTTTTTTTCTTTTTTTTTGAAAGCAACTAGGGCGCCTCAAGGAGGTTTTCACCCTAATTGCCTGCCCTTGGTGCCTCCAAGGGAGGTTTTCACCCAGGGATCTTATTCCCTTTTTCTTTTCTCTTCTTTCTAACCCGTTAACCACTTCATTGAGGTTTTCAATCAATGAGCCAATCTGAGGCACCTCAAAGGAGGTTTTCACCTTAGATTTTTATTTTTCCCTCTTATTTTTCATTTTTTCCTTTTTCTTTCTTCTTTTATTTTTTACCCTACCCTACTTGAAAAGAAAAATCATTTTTACGTATAAGAATACTTCCAATGGGGCCATGTGCACATCGAGATGGGAGACAAAATAATGTGGAGACTTGAAATGCATGCTTTGACAGGTACCCAGATTTCAGAGACCAAATGATTTGACTTTGAAGGGATCAAGCATAGTTGAGGAAGAGAGTACTGCTGCAACTTAGTGATTGTATGGAACCATATCTCAATATAGATATGATGTCCTTGGTTCTTTTGTTGATCTGTATTATTCTTCATGTCTTCTTCTATCATGACCTTCACATCTTCCTCTTTTTGCTAATTTTTCTCTTGAATACATGAGAGGATTTGATGGTAACCATGAGGGAGCTCTCTCTATCTCTGATTTTGATGTCTTATCTTGATCAAGTGCATCCCATGATTCTTTGATGTCATCTTTTTAATCTTCTTTTGTTGGATGTGGTCCTTCAATGCTGTAAATATAATCTCTCTTTTGCAATACTCTTCCTAAGCTATGGTGAATATCATTAAGCTCAAGAGGAGTTGTTTGGAAGTGTTATACCTTAGCTTTGCAATTGGGTTGAGCTACTCCAATGTGCGGATTTCGAAATAGTGGTTCCCCATGATATACTTGTTGAGTCTGCCTATTATTTGGGTTCGGATTCAGTTGAGCAGGCATTTGGGGTTGCCTTGGTGGAGTAGGAAGCGATGGTTGTGGTTGAGCAAGTGGTGGAGACAAAAGAGAGGGAGGAGAGTTGTACTAGGGCTTCCACCCCTGATGAGGTGCATTCCACTAAGGCTTGTAGATGAGCATAGGAGTGAAATGAATGAGTAGATAGTTGAGCATGATATTGAGGAGGATACGACCAAGGAGGGGGTGTGGACCAGGAAGGATGAGCAGGGGGACCCCAAGAAGACATGGAAGTGGCTTGATAAGGGTTGTAATAGGTATGGGATGTCCCTTGCATTCCTTCCTGGTAAGTTCTGGGTCCATGTGGCCTCCTCTAGTTCATGAAATAGAGTGGTTCAGTGGCTTCTTTAGCCTTTTGATATGCAGCTTTAATTCCAGGCAAGGAAGGGCACTAATTTGTAAGATAGTCTTCTTCATAGACAAAACACACTTCTATGGAGTGCAATGGACATTCGTTCCTAGGATGCTTTCTAGTGCAGCTAGGACAAAAGATGGCCAAAGCCCTCTTGGCTTCCTCTTGCTTCCTTTGGATCTGCAAGGTATCCATTTGCATGACAAGAAACTGCCTCATCTCGCTCTTGAAATCTTCGAGCATATTTTCACATTCACCTTTTCCAACATAAAGGGATGAGTTGGAAGAAAAAGTATTGCTCCAAACATTTATGTTTTCAGCCATGGGCTCCAGAGGAATGTTTTTATTTTCTTATTCCCTTATAGGTGCTTCAAATATGTTTAGTTGTTACCTAAGGGTGTTTCTTAATTATAGCCACCAAAGAAGAGAGAAGGTTGGCTGTGTGAAGTAGTGGGGGTGTTGTGCAAACAATTTTCTGAATTATCTCTATTCCTACAAGGCATGAAAGGAAATATTTTTGGTTGATTTTTTTTTTCTTGTACCTACAAAACTAAAATTGATCGAATAATAAATTGCAACTAACTAAAATAAACCTTGCTGAAATGAAAATTGCAGAATTGAAATGAAAGCGAGAAATGACCAATCTATGTTGTTGAAATGAAATTGTAGAATTGAAATGCTAATATACGCTTGCAGAATTGAAATGCTAAGCTATGCTTGTAGAATTGAAATGCTAAGCTATGATTGTAGAATTGAAATGCTAAGCTATGCTTGCAGAATTGAAGTGAAAGCATGAAATGTCTAATCTACTTTTGCGGAAATGAAATTGCATAATCGAAATGAAACAACTACTCTACTCTTGTTGAAATAAACTACTTATCACAATGTTGCAGTAGAAAATAGAAGAAAAGTAGTAATCACAAATACTCAGATGCTTCCCTGGCAATGGCGCCAAAAAGATGGTGAGCTCCAGTATTGTAATAATGATGCTGCAACTCCTGGGACTCGCTTCTTTACTTTTATCAACACGCTAGTTCGTAACAAACTTGGAAGCAACGGTGCTATATGCACAAGTACTAGCTCTCACTGCAGGTTGTCACTTGATCAATTGGCAAAGGTTCGCTGGGAGCTTGAGCCAACTTCTATGAGTTCTTAGAAGAAGCTTTTAACTGTGATGGATGAAAGATAACTCAAAAGAGGCTAGTCTACTTGCAGAAAGAAGCTGAAAGCTGAAAGGAAATGCAAACCCTAGCAAACCCTAGTTTTATCAACTAACCCTACTGGTACAAGAAAAGAGATGAAAGCTGCTGAAATGGATGCTATCAACTCTTGGAAAGGTAAAATGCATGTGTCTAAGCAAGGAAAATATGGAAAAAACATCTTTTGTATTTTTGAGTAATTTATGCAGAATTATTATGCATGTGGTTTAACTATTTTTTACTGTGCAAAGGTTTATTGGCGAACGAAAGTGGAGTGGGAATTTGCAGGAGGTTGGGAAGGTGAGAAGAGGACCTAAGGGTTCCTTAGCAACCTTCTGTAGAATTCCATAGCGATCAGATCTCAAAAAACTTCTCGCGTGAAAATCTACACGAACTCTGCAGGGGATCTATAGGAAGTTCTACAGGCACAGGCCGAAAGTGGTTTTTAGAGCGATGGTGGTGGAAAAATATTGGGAAAGTGTAAATGAAGGATGAATAAGGATATTAAGGGGTCAAGAATCTGGTAGATGAAGCTCAGGAGTGAAGAAGATGTTTGGAGTTGTTTAATGGTGAAGGAAATGATTTTGCACAAAAACGTAGAAATTAGGGCTGTTTGGGAAAATGTGGCAAATGGGTGAAGAAAACCTTGAGAAAGATACTGGAACAAGCTGCATGATGAAGGAATGATAGGTTGGAGTGTCTTATAGGTGCTCTATACACTTCTATTCAAAACTGATCCAAACAAGACTAAAAAAACATATATTCATCTATTTTGACTTAATTCTGACCTAGAAAACAGAAAAGTGTCAAACAGAACTTGATGGACAGGAAGTTATGCAATAAATTTATGGAAACTGAGCAAGAACAGATATAAGCATGAAGATATAACTAGTATCAACTTTTCCAACTCGAAATCTAACACTAGCAATTGCATTGGAAAGCAAAAACAATGTTTTTGTGGTAGCAAGAATGCCTTGGTCTCAATTCATGGTCCCAAGGAGGGAGAAAGGAGATCAAGGACTACTTGGTAGCCTTTTTCTGCATATTTTTTGTTACCAAATATCAAGCCAACCTGGGGCAAAAACAACTATATTAATCATCAAAAACAACCTAAGTAACAAAGCAAGATTTAACCTAAATAACAGAAATTATTCTATGAATGTAAGAAAAAAAATATATAAATACAAGAAGGAGGTACTGGGCACTTGGGTTGGGCCCAACCCCAAGAGCTACAGCCCCCTAAGAAAACTTAGAGTTGGTGCAAAGCGACAGTCATCTTCATTAATCAAAAAATAATGGTTACATCACAAACATTGTCTGCAAGAAGAACTCGAGAATGTGCTGATACAGGGCTGCACTAAAGTGTGAAAATAAACTATTCATTGGCTAAAATCTAACTATAATCTGACTAAAAAAACTAAGGCCCTAAGCCTTCTTATTTATACAAATGGGGACCTCGAACAGTGCTCCTAAAATCAAGGAACTCAGCTTCCTAGAACTGAAGATAACAACAGTCCTACTTGACTTGCTTGGCTGCCCCTTGGCTTTGTGCTCTGAGTTTTTTATGGAGAATTCGAGGTAAGGGCTCATAAATGAAGGATACACCCTCCTATGAATCCTCTCCCTTTTTCTTCCATAAATTTGGCTACCAAATTCTCATTAAACCTTTGATTTTGTCTTAAAATTGACCGAAAATCTGCATAAAGCACACATTAGACTTGTTGGCATAATGACTAATACAATTCACTCTATTAGCAGAAATATGATAAAAAACATGCAATAAGCTAATGATAATGGTGGATTAACTCAAACTAAGAGGTAAAATAAGCCCATATAATTACCCATTTATGGGGTTCATCAGCGTCATTAAGCCTTAGTTCATGACCTGCGATGATCCAAATTATGCAAATTAGTTCAAACAAGTCGGCCTTCTAGGTGATTTTGGAGCTGGTTGTTGGGTCACATTGGTTTGCCTTTCCTCCTCTAGGATGGTAGTTCCACCTTTTATGAAACCTCCCTTGAGGATAAACTCCCTCTCCCTGATTTCATGGAGGCTCCTCCTCCTATAAAAGCACTCACCATTTCTATGATGGGCTAGTTCCTAGTTATTGGTTGCTAGATGGATTGAAGCAGATTAGATAGCTTTAGTGTGAGTTTGATAAGTGTGGAATTGCTGATAGTTTGGTAAGAGGTTGTGGAGTGCCTTAGCCTTGCATTAGAGCTTGCGAGTGAGAAAGAGATATCATCTATTTGGGAGACCCATTCTTGAGAGTGAATTCTTGAATAAACATGCCGGTTGGACCCTCTGTTACACAAAAATATCGTCACCATCACTATTTGCAATCAATATGGGTCTATCATCACTTATACTGTCCTCTTAAGTAAGTCTCAGACCTCAACTCTTTATGTCAAGCTTTGAAAATGAGAGAAAGACATTAAAATCAATAAAACTCTGGTTCCGCACTTTCTCTCACTTTTACCTATGAGCCCGCACCCTTTATTCATGTTATCTACGTATCTGCATGCTCTGTCTGTAAAGGGGTGGGTGCGTACCCCTGTGAAAGTCAAAAAGGTGCAAGTTTATTCTAAAAAACTCACTTTGGGTTAATTCTAGATGATTCTAGAAGGAATTTTGACGTGGATTGTTCGCTCCAAAGTGGTTCATGCATCCCAAAAGAGAAGGAGCTAATCCCTTGTTAGGAGGAGCTATCCCTTTGAAGAGGAGCTATCCCTTTGAAGGAGGACCTAGTAACTTCCCTCCATTGCACTATAAATTAAGGCATTGGGTTAGTTGCTCGAGAGGTTAGAAGTTGAACATTTTTTAGGGTAAATGCTCATGGAATTGGGACTTCCTAGTTAAGCTTGAGAGGAGAGATCACATACCTTTTGGCTTCATTGGGATGTGAGTGAAACTTGTCAAAGTAGAGGAGACTTCTTGTCGGACCCTGAGAGGAGCTTGTACAACATCAAGGCACAGGTTGTAAAGTTCTTCTTTGATTTGAATTAATACAATCAGATTCATTTTTCTCAACAAATTGTCTTATGTGGTTTGTTTCATAAATTCCTTGATCATTATGATGGATATGCTTTATGATATTGGCTCTTAAGGTACTATTTAATTTGTTTGCTTGTTTGTGTTTGCAGACTTGCTACAAGGGAGCTCATTTGGATCAAAGGAGCAAGGTTTCCACAAACGTGCATTGGATCCAAGGTAGGCCTAAAACACTTGTTTGCCTCTGTTTTTAATTGCATATTTAGAGAAAGATAGTTTTTGATTGGCTTGCTTGTCACTAGATATCGTTAGATACTAGGGAGGTCGATCTTGTCCGCAACTTCGATTCATTCCGTGTGACAAAATGGTGACTCCACTAGGGACTTGATTGTTTTCCTTGTTTCGATTTTGACTTGAGAAACTGTGTTTTTGTTTCTGTTTTTGGCTTTTTGTGTGTGGAATTGGGTGGATTTAGTAGATATAGGATTATTTTTTGTTTCCATAACTTTAGGAGAAGCCCGCACCCTGTGCCTGTAACACAGTGCATACTTATACGCATGATTTCTTTTCACACAGAGTGTGCACGCACCTGTGTGAAATGTGGGCCTGCGGACCCTGCTAAAATTTTGAAAAACTTAAGATTTGCTCTTTCAATCAGTTTAGTATTTGTTTAGATGTTGTTATCCCCTGCCCAGACCTACATGTGACTTGTTAAGAACTTTCCTTGGGTTAATTCCATTGGTGTTAGGGTTTTAGGTGAAATTCCTAGAAGTTTTGGTTGCTGGTCTTGATTTTCATTTTGGTCGTGTAGTAGCTCATAGCTTCGAAGCTGTAGAAGCTTCAGATCACCTTGGTTTTTACTAGCCTTCTTATGAGTCTGACTATTTGCAAAATCTACCTTTGTTGAGGAATCCATCTTGAGTTTTCTCTTTGTGAAACTTCGAAAAAGCTTGTGTTAAAAGTTTGGATTTCATTTTTACAAAAGAAAACAAAAATTAGTTTTTTTTTTACTTATTTGTGATTCTAGACAAGTTAGTCCTTTGTTTTCTTATAGCCAAGTAAAACATCCTTGAAAAAGACATCTTGTAAGCTTTTACTTCAAATAGTTTTTTATAGTTTATAGATATCAATATTTGCTTTATCGATAGTTTTTAAGTGTTTTATAAAAATAAAAAATCTCTTTTGAAAAAGTTTGTTTTTGTAGTCTTTGAACGTTTGAAAGAAAAGGGAAATTCTTGTGAATATAACTAGTTGTCTCATTTTGAGTGCATTGGAAAAGACAAAAACTCTTCTTTTAATTTGTTTGATAAGAAATATTTGTGTTTACAAGCATTTGCATTCTCAAACTCTTTCCTAGCTAGAAGTTCATTGAAGGGAAAAGTTGCTTAATCATCTTAAGTGCATTTTTTAGTGATTTCAACTTGAGTCTTCACACCACGAGTTTCATCTCCGCACCTCCTGACTTAAAGAAAAACCAATAAAAATAACGCTTAAATTAAAATCAATCTAGTAATCTTTTTATTTCTAGGGCTCTATTACACCAACATAACTTAGGCTAGTGTCTTGGAGTAGGGAGTAATTAACTCTCCAAGACAGTAAAACAAACAAGTAGCTGTATCTTGCGGTAGGAGAGAAATCCAACTGTTGCATCTATGCTCTGGGAAATCTCCTCTTAAAGGAGAAGCACGAGGATCGTGTCTGAACAGTGTGGGAATCATCCTTCCTCATTGGGAACGACCGCCAGATATTCACGTATTAAAAATGGTAAACCTCGGATTAACCATTGTCGAGGAGCCTGGGGTCACTTGTTGGTAAACCTTGGATTATGTCAAGGAGCCTTCAAGGGGATTGAGCTTGCTACTCTTCCCTTGTGTGCATATCGGATTGTAGACTATTCCCCCAGGTATATTTGTTTCCGTTGGTAACCATAGTGACCATATTCTATAGGACTCTTCCTAAGGTGATGGTGGTGGGAAGGTCCCACTGTACCTGGAGCAAACGTCGGCTAGACTCACTTGGATTTTCTAGGGGGTTCTCTTCACTCAAGACGGTTTAGTGGAGAAACTTGTACCAGTCTATTCATTAAGCAAGTTGTCGGGGTAACTGTTCCAACCGCTATTTCTGTATTGAACTCTGTGACGTTGGATTTCATCACCAACTAGTGTTTTCAGTACGGAAAGTTATTGTTTGTGTGTGGTCTGATCTCCTAGATTCTTTAGGCGTGTGATTCAATTTGTTTGGTTCTTTAGAGGCTTTAGGTGGTTTTCATTGAGATTTTACTTTGTTTTCATGTGAAGTAGTTAAAATTTTTTAACTATGGCTGAATTTAAACCGACGAAGTCCCGTAGACTTCGGGGCCAACCTCCTGAGTTTTCATCGAGCCAGCCTGAAGGGCTACGGGCCCTGGTAACGCCTAGAGACAGTAGAGTTGGGTCACCTGAAGAAGGAGAGTCTTCTTCGGTGGTACATCCTAATTTTCAAGCTTTAGTAGCAAATTATAATACACAGTCTGTGTCTGTTTCCGAAGTTACTGGTAGTGTTTCATCTACTAGTGATATAGGTGAAGAACCTGAAATATCTGAACCCGAATCTGACATTGCTACTACTCCAACATCAGGGTTTGCCTCTCCAGCTTCTAGTGGTCCTAGTTCACCTAGGGTAGAAAGAATAATTACCCAAAATCTTCCTTTTGGACTAATAGCTACTAAAGAACTTGTTATTCCAGAAAAAGAAGGCATCCCTATCCCTGAAGATCGACCCGTTATAGACCTTAGGGAGCGTGAATCAATCTTTTACAGTCCACCTAGGAGTAGTGCTTGGTATCTTTCGTTGACTAATTTTTTGGAAAACCCAGGACTAAGTTTTTCACCACCTCGTATTTCTTATCACCCAACACCTAGAGGTTACTATCCTCCGTTAAATATGTCAAGACAGTCATCCATGTTTTCTCAATCTCCAGAAGCCTTTTCGTACGGCGGTCCTTCTGTTCCCGTTGGGTATCAGTCACTATCTAGTACTTTTTCGGGAGCATATCCTCAACCTATTAAACAAGGGTTATTAACTGGAAATAATGGTACTAAGCCGTTGAGTGTAGAAGATATTCTCATGATGTCGGGTATTATTCCCAATCCTCAACCTCAAGGTAGCTAGTGACCATCTGGGGGGCAGCCTCAAAATCCTCAAGTATCGCCTAGGGGGCAACCTCAAGGTACCCATTTTGCGCCTGGGGGGCAACCTCAAGGACAGTACATACCTATGGGATAGTACGTTCCTCAAGGTCAACCCGAGATTCAATATGTTTCTCAAGGTCAACCCCGGACTCAATATGTACCTCAAGGTCAACCCCAGACTCAATATGTTCCTCAAGGTCAACCCCAGTATCAATATGTACCTCAAGGTCAACCCCAGTATCAGTACGTGCCTCAGGGTTATCAACCCCAAGGTCAGTACCCAACCCATTACCAACCACCTTCAAGTCAATCATATGTTCAAGGATCTGGAAATGTACCATTGAATTATCAACCCTACCCTCAACCCGGTTATGGTCATCAATATTCTCAACCTGTTATGGATCCGTACCCTGTAATGAACTTAGTGTGGGATCCATCTCAATCCCAACAAGTCTTGCAACCGAATGTACAGTTGTCATATCAAACTGGACAACCCTTGGTTTTTGGTTCACCCCAGCAACTTGTCCAGTCTACTATTTAAACTTTTGCACCATCTGTAGTTTCTTAGCCTGGGCCTAGTACGCCTCGTACTCCCCCTCAAATGACTATTGAAACTACCGCAACATCTGTTTCATCTACCCCACCTACTTCTGAAGTATCAACAACTCCAGTTTCTACTGTTCCTGTATCTATTCCTCAGACATCTTTACCTCAGTCTGGACCCACGGTCCACACTTCAGTTCAGATGCCTGTAGGACAACCTGGTTTAAGTACGGTTGTCACAAGTCAACCTCAATTTATTCAACAACCGTACCAAGGACAATACCAGTTCGGTCCTGCTGTGTAGTAGCCAATCTATCAGTATCAACCATACCCTAGGTATACATATCAACAACCTCAAAAACCCTAGTATGGTCCAGTTAATCCTGTTTTTCCAAGAGGATATAATATCCCAAATGCAATTCCAATTCCTAGTTATCCTGGATATCCTCCTCCTAGGGCTGGTCTGACGACCCAGAGTTTTAGGGACCCTAATCGTCACTTACCATTTATCGCAACTTTGGACTTGCCTAATTTGTCATGCCTTACGAATGATCCAATTAACTATCTTCTGTTTTGGCCACCAATGCCGAATAAGTTGCCTAGTGATATTCCTAAGTTTGAAGGTAAGCCAGGAGAGGACCCGTCGAACCATGTGATGACTTATCACCTCTGGTAAGCATCTAATTCCATTTCAGATGATTCAATCCGCTTAAGACTTTTCCAGTGCACTCTAATTGGTCTTGCGGCCAAGTGGTACATTGAGTTACCACGAGCCACTTTTTATAATTTTAGTCAGTTAGCTACTTCGTTTCTAACTCATTTTCAGTTGCCAGTCAGGTATGACAATGGCACGGAATTATTAACTTCATTAAAGCAGTCAACGTCCACTTACATTTCAAATCACATTCATGAATGGAGACGTTGATGGCGTTTAGTGAAAGTTTTTATCCTGGATCAGATCTTAGCCGAATGGTTTGTAAAATCTTTACTGCCCAAGATCACTGAGGATGTAGTTAAGGCCGGAGTCATTACTGAGGAGCAAGTAATTGCTCAAGCACAATACCTTGACTTAGTTTATACTCAGTCAGGTAGGTTACACGAGAAAATCCCTGATCTTCCCAAGCAAAATCAAATCACTGCAGCTCCTTCAAGGTCTCATGCCGCTAATGGTATGATTGGTACGGTTAATACCAAAAGTAAGAAGAAGTTATCCAAGAATTCTTCTCCTATCATAACCTTGCCAGATTCCCCAACAGGAGATTCTTCCGCGGAATTTTCCACTGATATTCATGTTGTAGAGTCATCTACAACCAAATCAAAATCCGGTGGTAAGAAGAAAGGGAAGAAGAAAAATAAAACAGATAAAAATTCGAAAGAGAAACCAGAAAAAGCGGAATCAACTAATGAGAAATGCAAACCTCATTATTCTTCTTTCATTTGTGACGAAGAGAATTTTACGAGAGACTGCCCTCATCGTGCAGAGTTGCGAAAATTTTCAAAGGTTCCCAAACTCCTGTTGTTTTGAAGGATCCTTTTCCAAGTCAAGATAGTAAGATGATAGGTTCTTCCTCAAATGCCACCGAACAACCCATACTGATGATGTCCCATGTTAGGATTGTGACTCGATCACAAGATTATGGAAGTAAATGTCCTCTTGATGGTAAAGAAGCAAAATCTTCTCATTCTACCCCATCAACCTCAGCTCCCGGTTCCGATCCGCTAAAGATCGAGAAACCTAATCCAGACTTAGTAATCAAACCTCCCGCCAAGGGTATACTTCAAACGTCAGCTTTCAATCCACATGCGAGAGTGCCTCAGAACTATAACATTTTTGAAGATTTAGTTGTTTCACCTTCAGCAATGTCAGCTTTGGAAGTGTTGCAATCATGTCGAGCACAACGTAAATTACTTTTGTCGGCTATAGGAGCTGTTGACATTTAGGACTCGAACCTTATAATTTTCGATCTAGAAAATAGTGCACCACGCTTACCTCATCAAATGGTTGTCCAGATTGTAGTGATAGTAAAAAACAGACCTATTCATAGGACTGTGATTGATGAGGGAGCTTCAACGTGTATTATGTCGATACAGTGTTGGAGATCGCTTGGTCTCCTTCACTAAATCAATCCCTGACGATTCTAAAGGCCTTTGATGGCCGTGCATTTCATCCTTTCGGCATTCTACAGGATTTACCTATAGGGGTTGAAGGTAAAACCGTTAATCTAGATGTGGAGGTGGTTGATGCCCCTGTAGATTACAACCTTCTCTTGGGTCGTAGTTGGTCTTATGCTATGACAGCTGTTGTTTCATTGGTCTTTCGGCTTATAAAATTCCCTCATAATGGAAATATCATAACCTTAGACCAGCTACCTTACTTTTCATCTGACCCAGCCTCTGTTGAAATCATTCAGCATGTTTGTAAAATGACTATCCCATATAAGGATGTTGGAGTAGGACTAGTTAAAGATGTCGGTTTACTGGGAACTTTTCCTGTTCCTCCTATCAACGCATCGTCTTCTATTGCAACCATTCATATGATTTCGTCAGACACCGTTGTTTATGATGATCCTTGGATCATACCTTCCAAATCTGAGATAGACTCATTTGGTGATCTTATGCCTTCGAGTCTGTATGAAATTGCGTATCAGGCCGCGCAATCGTTCTTCGACATATCTTCAACCAAAAATGACTTAATGAATGTGGTCCATGAGGAATCACTTTCAACATCAAACTTGGATTCAATAACATTTTCTGAACTTGTTCAAACTCATAAGCAAATTCGTGAAATCCTATGTGTCGATGATTTACCATGGGAAGATCTTCATCATAGATCTTCGTTTTTACCCGAGCGTGATCATTTTGAAAATGATTTTTCATCAATTTTTATAGCTGAATATGTCAAGGAAGCTCAGAATCCAATGAAACATCCTAATTCAGAGTTAAACTTGGGAAATATTTCTCGAGCTATTCCTCTTGCCATTTCGATTAAGCCTGGAATTGTTGAAAACGTTCATATAGGTGCCTCTTGTACGGAAGATGAAATTCAAACATATAAGGCCCTATTTCAAGAATTTTGTGACGTGTTTGCCTGGTCATATGAGGAAATGCCATGAATTGACCCCGCAATTGTTATTCATGAAATCAAAACTTACCCGGATGCTAAACCCGTCCGGCAACGTTTACGTCAGATCCACCCAAGAAAAGCTGCTGCAATCAAAGCAGAAGTTGAAAAATTACTCAAAGTAGGTTTCATTTATCCGATCCCATTAATGGATTGGGTATTGAATATTGTTCCTGCTAACAAAAAGCAAGGGACAATAAGAATATTATCAATTATAGGAACATTAATCAAGCATGTCCAAAGGACAATTACCCAACTTCCTATATCGATCAAATCATCGATGATTGTGCCGGCAGTGAAATTTTCTCCTTCATGGATGGCTTTTCCGAATACAATCAAATCAATATTCTACCTACTGATCAACCAAAAATGGCTTTCATTTGTCCATGGGGGACATTTTCTTATTGCAAATTACCTTTTGGGCTTAAGAACTTCGGGGCAACTTTTCAAAGGGCCATGTCTTATGCTCTTCATGATATCAAGCACATTGTGCAACCCTATCTTGATGATTTGCCTGCTCATTCATTACATCGAGTTGATCATCTCATTCATTTACGCACAATATTTATGAGGCATAGGCATTATTAGATTAGGTTGAACCCACACAAGTGTGTTTTTTGTATAGAAACGGGTCGGTTACTGGGGTTTGTTGTTTCGAAAATCGGCCTCCGCGTCGATCCCTCGAAGGTTGAAGCCATTATCAAATTGCCTCCTCCTTCGAGTCTTCGCCAACTCCAAAGTTTGCAAGGGAAAGCAAACTTTTTACGTTGGTTCATTCCTAACTACGCTGAGATCCCAAAGGGTTTTACTCGGCTGTTGAAACAGAATACTCCATTCTTTTGGGATGAGATAGTTGAGAAATCTTTTGATGCATTAAAACACGCGTTGACCCATGCACTGTTGTTGCATCCTCCCAACTACAACCAGGACTACTTCTTGTATCTCATTGCCTCCCATTCCACCATTAGAATGGTGTTAGTTTAGGAAGATGAATTTGGTACTGAACATGTGATATATTACCTTAGTCGAACTTTAAATCCAACTGAACTAAAATACTCACATGTGGAGAAATTTGCATTGGTAGTCGTTCAAGCTGTCCAATGTTTTCGTCATTACATTTTACTACGTAAAACTACTGTCATTTTTGATTGCAACCCTATGATCTATATTTTGACCAAGAAATTGCTAGGGGGCAAGAACTCCAAATGGATTGTGATCCTGTAGGAGTTTGACTTGGAATTTGAAAAGTCTAAGTCAAAGAAATCTTTAGTTTTTGCGGAATTAATGTGTGACTTCCCGTGTGCTGACATAGAAACTGTGGTGGAGGAGCCCATTGCGGACGAATCCTTGTTTCTAATTAGAACTTTAGATCTGTGGTATGGGGATATCATTGTTTATCTCCAAACCCAATCCTTTCGGCCAGAAATTTCATGGTCAAAATGTCAAAAAATATGATTCCAGTCCCAACAATTCCGAATTATTGGAGATACTCTTTATAAAACATTTATATTAATTAATTTATAAAAAATGTACTAATTAAATAAAAATAATTTAAATTCATATTAATTAGTTTAATAAAAAATTAATTAAAGCTAAAATAATCAATAGATAAATTGAAATAATCCTGAGCCAATTTTGAATAATTAAATAATTAATTAATTAAATTTCTTAAAATCAAGTGTCGACCCTTTTATAAAAATTAGGGTTCTTGGTTTATTTATATCCAGGTTCATGTCTTCTTCTCTCAACAATCTTTCATTTATTTTTTATCTTTCTGATTTGTCCTGATGATGGACCCCCTTTGGGGTTTGAAACGTCGACTCAATGAACAAAAGACTGTGGACAATCTGGATCATACCACTGCAAAAAACATCCACAGAAGCCTAAAATCTAACATACTCTTTATCGTCGTGGGGCGGACTCTGTTTTTCGATGCTATTTAGCTCATGAGGAAGCTGAAAGGGTCCTAAATGACTGTCACTCTGGAGCGTGTGGCGGTCATATGTCTGGGTATGCCACAGCCCAAAAGATATTGTGCGCTGGCTAATTATGGCCGTCTATGTTTAAAAATTGTATTAACGTGGTCCGAAAATGCCACAGCTGCCAAATTTTTGATCGAAAGATGCGCTCTCCACCTGCTCCTCTCCACACTATAATTTTCGTTGGTCCTTTTGCCAAATGGGGTATCGATTTTATTACATGTAACCCTCACTCGGTCGGGGGGCATGCGTATATCATCCTTGGGGTAGATTATTTTACCAAGTGGGCTGAGGTGATGCCTACATTTGAGGCAGATGGCAAAACAACTGCAATTTTCATGTTCAATCATATAATTTCTAGATTTGGTGTTCCACAAGCGATTATCACTGATCATGGGTGTCATTTTCGAAACATTATGATGACTGAACTTACAGGCCAGTTTGGCTTGCATCACGATAGTTCAACTCCTTATTATCCACAAGCTAATGGTCTGGTTGAAGCCATCAACAAAGTTCTAGTCATCATGATCCGACGAATCATTGGGATTCATCGGTCAAATTGGCATAACATGTTATTTTTAGCGCTTTGGGCATATCAAACCTCAGTAAAAACGTCAACAGTGTTCACTCCTTTCCAACTAGTTTAAGATCTGGAAGTTGTGTTACCCATTGAGTGTGAAATCCCATCATTGCAAATGGCCATCGAGTTACTTCCAGCCACTTTTGAAGAGGAAAGACGTTTGTTATACTTGGCTCAGCTAGATGAGAATCGACATGATGCTGCATTAGCGATCGAAACTCATGCAAAACGTATTAAAGCTCAGTATGATCGAAATGTGACCCCTCGAAATTTTTTGGAAGGAGATCTAGTCTTATTGTACGATCAGGCAAATGATAAATTAGGCGCTGGAAAATTCGTGCTTATGTGGCATGGTCCCTATGTTTTCAAGAGAAAGCTAGCAAAAGGGGCCTATGAGTTGGTAGACTTTGACAGGGTCTCTTTAAGTAAACCCAGAAATGGTCTTTACCTGAAGAGGTATTATGCTTAAGGATGGGTGTGGAGATTTTTAGTTAGGTTAGTTTTCTTTCTGGCTAGTGTGTTTTAGATTAAAAAATGTGCTTAGCTTAGAGAGTGTTTTTCGTCATTATTCCTGCTTCTCTTGGTTTTACTCTTGGTATCGTAGATGTCGACGCCTCTCCAAACATACATTGGTTTCACTGATGGTGCTTGTCGTAGTACACAGAATATTTCTTCCGCAGCTTGGGTTATTTATTCGCCCTCTAACGAGTTGGTATCTATGCATGGGGTAAGCCTCGGTCAAACAACAAACAACATTGCAGAGTATAGTGCAGTGATTGAGTTATTGTCTGAATCTATTTCATTTGGGATTCAGATTTTGATAGTGAGGTTAGATTCTGAACGCATTGTGTTACAGCTTAATAGAGTATACACCATTAGAAATCCAGTATTATTGAGATTATTTTTGAGGGTGCGTCTCTTGGAACGTGAATTTGACTATATTGAATATCAGCATATTCCAAGATCTTTAAATTCATTAGCAGATGCAATTGCTTCTCAAATGTTAAGTAGACATGTGCGATAATCATACAAGTAAATTTAAAAACATTCCATAACATGTTTAACAAGATAAGCCGATAATAGTGATATAGTATAATATAGGAGTGTGTCAAAATATACATCGTCCTCAATCATAGGTTGAAAAACACCTTATGATCGGCAAAACTGATAAGTACAAAAAGCAAAATGTCATATTTGACTACAATAGGCGATCATCCTATCACTGGTGATGATCTCGATAAGAAACCACTACATGGGCCACCTTACAAAGGAACCTCCTAAAAGGTCCTGGGACCCCAATCACATAGCGCTGAAGTTGACGAGGGATGTCATCTATGCTGGTCTCTGGAATGTCCCCTGTCAAGCGCTCTAGATGGCTCTCCAGCTCGGCCAAAGTCTCTGTTGATTCATCCTGTGGGGCTGGTGCCGTTGCAGCTGGTTGTTTCCTCTCGTAAGGCCAGAGAGCGGCTAGTCGTCGTGGGCCCGCATCTGCATTTGAAACTTTTACTATCAATTTTGGGACGAGATAAAAAAACAAAAAAATTAAATTAGGAAAATGTTGAAAATGATTTTACCTGAGTCATCCCATTGCTCTCCTGGTGGAAGAGCCATATCTGGGTCACCGCGAAAATCTACCCTAGCATAAGGAAAGTCCTGAATAGCAAAATCCTGGTTTTCCAACCATTGGACATACTCAGTTTTGAATTGAACGACCTTTTTCCTCTCATCAGGATGACGGGCCATAACTGCAACCCATCGCATCAGTTTGGGCTGTCGAGGAAGCCCAACTCCAATGGTGAGGTGCTGTGGGACCAACAGTGGCACCCTCTCCAGACCAAAGCTCACAACTATAGCACCATATCCAAAGGTCTTCAGTTGTCCGTTCTTGGCCCTGATCAGTTGGCCTTTTACATTAGCCAACACAGCATCACACCAGTTGAAAATGGTGCCTCGAAAGCAATCAACTTCCATCCGCATCTGGGATCCAATGGCTATATGTAGTGTTGCACTCCCGCAGAGTCTGGTAACTGTAAACGCAACCACCATGAGTTCAGGATGGGATATGGTCTTGATATCTATCCCTTTGTCTCTGTTCTGAACATTGCAGTACTCCGACCGGAGGCTATCGACAGACTGGCCACCTGCCCTAGTCCCGAATAGAGTCAAATATTCACCTCTCTTAGGCAAACCGGTCAAAACGTATATGTCTGCCGACTCTATTTCAAGTTGGTGACCACCAATGAAGAAGCATTGGTCCTGTATGCTCCATCTATCCACCAACCACTACAGAAAGTCCACCTGGGCCCTCATGCCAGGTATGGCCCAGAATTTGTATAAGCCACATGCCTTCAATGCACCAATCGAAGGTTGATGATTCATCGTGGCATGATCTACATCCTCATGCTCCCATTCTCGCCAATCAAGCATGATGTTTAACCTACATTCAGTAAAAAGGCAAATTAGAATATATGAAATTGAAAATTTTGGGTGAATTTTGAGTTTATTAGGTTTTAAAAACCTTTACGTGGGGTACGCACCCTCTGGTTAGAGACAGTGCGTGAGGCCCGCACCTTGCCTTCACGGCAGGTGCGTACCCCCGACTTTTTTCCCACTGTGAAAAAGTCGGGGTACGAGGGTCCCCTATGGTACACTCGTGGGCCCCTGCACGCAAGTTTTTGAACCTAAAAGCTCCTAACAAATGAAATAAACCCTTAAAAAACAATTTGAAATGGATGAAATTGAAGCGTAGGATGATGTGGATTACCTGGAGGAGACGACGTTCGATTCCGACGGACGGATTTTCCACAATCTTCACAGGAAGTTTCTGACCAAAAGCCCTTTTTTCTCACCCAAATCTCAAACGGTAAAAATGAATTGACGAAAGCCCTTTCTATAAGGTTTTTTAATAAATAAATTGCAAATTTGTTTATGTTTCACTTTGAAAAGGTAATTTTTGCAACATTTTTATCCATTTTAAACAGGTATGAGTAATGTTTGAGTTTTTGTTCAGGATAACGGATTTTTCAGGCGAAATCGGTCATTTTCAACGAAAAAACATTAGAGTCACCTTTAAGCTCTCTTCTGACTCCTAAAACATGAAAAGATTGCCGAGTTTTTCTTTTTAAGCTCGTTAAAACGGAACTGAAAAGACGGTCCTCTTACAGCCCTTTTCTGACCGTAAAAACATGAAAATATTGCCGGATTTTTGTCGTTTCAAATTCAATATTGGTCATAACACAACGTGTCATTGGTCGCTTTTTTACTTTTTCAGATCAGAGGCACTAATTATGAAAAGTACTCCTTGGTCGTAAAGATCAAGCGGTTCTCTCAAGTATTATTTTACATTTTTTTGGGCTTGGGAGACACAAATTTACGAAAAAGGTCAACCCTGGAGTCTTCTTAAGTTTTTTCAGACTCTCTAAAATTGAAAAACGTCGAGTTTCTCCTATACTGGACTCATTAAATTTTGACAGTAAAGGAACTGTTCAATTACAAACAGGAACAGACCACTCCTTCTTAGGGTTCGAATTTAAACTAAGTTGGACTCATCCGAAGGATGAGATTATAATCAAGCAAATGTTATCCTCCTCAAGCTTGTAAAAAAATAAAGAGGTACTTGCCATAAATGGTGGGGGAAAAGAGAGAAAAATGAGCTTGTTTGTCATAATTTGTAACCACTCTTGAACATGATACTTTTATTCACCTAGGTTGGGAAATCCTTTGCCTAACAGTTGATCAAACCACATTGAAAATCTTCAGCTGGTTTCTGGGTATTAACTTTGGGTCAATTGTCACCAAACCATCTGCCATGTCGTTATGTGTTTAAGAGGTCAGTGCAAATAAGCCATTCATCTAGAAAATATTTGTCATCCATCGTGACCATCCTTAAGTCAGTGCTTCCAACTAAATTTCTTCAAACTTGATCTATGTTTTCGTGTTGTAGGCTTGCCTATGACGGATCGCTTTCTATCGACTTCAGCTCTTTATCTAGAAAGATGATCTAGAAATCAGCAGTACCTTAGGATCTACATGCCTCAATGGCACATTTCTCGCCTTCAATGATAGGTTGCATCATTTACCTTCAATCAAAGGATTTTGTGACATGTTCGACATCAACACATCTAATCACATCTCATGGATTGTACTGAGTACTTTGAGAGCCATTGTCATTATTGGTGGTTTCTCTCACACTTGTTAACAGTTTACATCATTGATTGGTAATCAAGTGGTTTCTACCATGTTCGACTTCGACACATTCATTCGCATGGATAGAATCGTACTATTTCGGGAAGTAGAAATGAAGACACTGGATCTAGTTTCCACCATCCAAGCTGCGAGGAATTTTGTATTCATTATATTGTGGACTATTCATAAACAGATCGTTGCATCCATACTGTGTCTACATGTGTCTGTACTTGTGATGTGTTACAAGATCATTCCTATATCAGAGTAGTAGTTAGTTTTCTAGTTAGTTTTGATCTGAGTATGGGAATGCCTACCTCAGCGATGATATGATCTCATATATATATTTTGCATTGGATGTTTTTACAGGTTCCAACCAGGCTCTCCGCAAGATGATCCTCGAAATGATAAAGTACTTCACTCTTCCTAAATGATAAATGAAATCATCATCTACTACAGACTTCGCACTTTAGGGGGCAATCTATTACACAAAAATATCGTCACCATGACTATTTGTAGTCAGTATGGGTCTATCATCACTTATACTGTCCTCCTAAGCAAGTCTCAGACCTCACCTCTTCATGTCAAGCTTTGAAAATGAGAGAAAGACATTAAAATCAATAAAACTCTAGTTATGCACTTTCTCTCACTTTTACCTGCGGGCCCGCACCCCTTATTCATGTTATCTGCGTATCTGCACGCTCTGTCTATAAAGGGGTGGGTGTGTACCCCTGTGAAAGTCAAAAAGGCGCAAGTTTATTCTAAAAAACTCACTTTGGCTTAACTCTAGATGATTCTAGAAGGAATTTTGATGTGGATTGTTCACTCCAAGATGATTCATGCATCCCAAAAGAGAAGGAACTAATCCCTTGATAAGAGGAGCTATCCCTTTGAAGGAGGGCTTTATTCCTTTGAAGGAGGACCTAGTAACTTCCCTCCATTGCACTATAAATTAAGGAATTGGGTTAGTTGCTGGGGAGGTTAGAAGCTGAACATTTTTTAGGGTAAATGCTCATGGAATTGGGACTTCCTAGTTAAGCTTGAGAGGAGAGATCACATACCTTTTGGCTTCATTGGGAAGTGAGTGAAACTTGTCAAAGTAGAGGAGACTTCTTGTTGAACCCTGAGAGGAGCTTGTACAGCATCAAGGCACAGGTTGTAAAGTTCTTCTTTGATTTGAATTAATATAATCAGATTCATTTTTCTTAACAAATTGTCTTATGTGGTTTTTTCATAAATTCTTATATCATTATGATGGATATGCTTTATGATATTGGCTTTTCAGGTGCTATTTAATTTGTTTGCTTGTTTGTGTTTGCAGACTTGCTACAAGGGAGCTCATTTGGATCAAAGGAGCGAGGCTTCCACAAACTTGCATTGGATCCAAAGTAGGCCTAAAACACTTGTTTTTCTTTGTTTTCAATTGCATATTTAGAGAAAGATAGTTTTTGATTGGCTTGCTTGTCACTAGATATCTTTAGATACTAGGGAGGTCGATCTTGTCCGCAACCTCAACTCATTCCGTGTGACACCCTCCAAGAAGGATTGCGACGTCAAGACTTGATTGTAAGCTTTGCTCTTGATTCATTTTAATACAATCAATGATGATTTCCTATATCTTGTGCACAATTTACTTGATAGCTTATGATTTCTTGACTTTATAAGTAAATAGATCGTTTTTGTTCTCGGTTAGATGTGCTATTGTTCTCTTGTGTTGTTTCAAGTTGATTGCTCACTAAGGAGAAGGAAATGGAAGCTGGAGTGGCGCAATGAAAGCTTCATCGAACACCAGTTTTGAGGTAGGCCTCCAACGATGGCTATTTAAGGAAATCGATTGTTGTTTTGTTTTTTTTGTGATTAGACCCACTCTAAGGCTAGAGGGGTTGACTTTGTCCATAGAGGGAACACTTTCCTACTTCACAAGTTGGCGAATCCAGTGGGAAGTCCTTTGTATGTTTTCTTCTTATTTACTTTTGGTTTGTCTTTTGACTTTGGGGTTGCACCTTCAATTTTTGGGTTACCTGGGTCAATCTGGGAATTCCCATTACTGTTTGGAAGAATAGATTGGTGTTTTCTGGGTGTTGTCACTTATTTTTTGTTCTTTCTAAACTCGTCACTAAAGATAGCGTAACAGTTGCGATGACGTTGCCCTGTCCTCTTTAGTAAATCTGTGTGTCGCTAATTACTTGTCGTACAATCATGACTTTTTCTGAAATCGGACTGTCGCAGAAGATAGATATACCCCTGCGACAACATCGCTTAGTTGTTGTCTCTACGCTTGATATGATTGGCCTATCGTCACAAGTTTCTTGTTATAGGCTCGCAACAATTCTTGAGTAAGTTGTTTTTTCAACTTTACCTCTTGAAACCATCAATCTTGCTTACCCCCTGCTGTTTTCTGTCTCCCATTAGCTTATTTTAATTGCTTTGGTTAAGGCTTGTTTTTCTTTGACTACATTTGAGTGAGTCTTGTGTTTTAGACCTCGTGACCTAGCTATTTGAAGTGCTTCAAACTATTTTCCTGGGTTACCTGTCTATCCAAGGTTCATCGACAACCATCTTATTGATTTGCTTGAGGCTTTTTGCTGCTTGTTTTCTTGCTGATTGATTTTTAGTGTTGATTATTGAACCGGTTTTTTCATATTGATTCGATTTCTTCACTATCGAGCATAGATCACAATTGTTTGGATCAATCAGGTTTACACTTGCTTGTTTGTCTCTTTAAATTCAAAAAAAGAAGAGATTGCAATTATTTAGTATACGAAAGTGAAGGTACATTTGCATTATAAATTTTCATGTTTTGAGAAATTGGAAAGCGAACTTTAAATATTTCATTAGTAGTATCGATGCACTACAAGATTAGTGTGCTGATGCATTATATTTCTTAGCATTTGCATTCACTTGTCTTGGTTTTGTTATTTCTTTGGAATGAACTCTCTACCTTTATTTAAGTAGGTATTCATCAAAACAATTGATGCTTTACTCATTCTAGTTGCATCCTAGTTATTTTTGACATACATATGGTAGGGCCTGAAAACAGAAACCTAATTCAAGATCAACTCTAAAATTAACTGAATTAACTTAATAATGCATTGGAACTTAACGCACATTATTTAGAGGTCTGGGCTAGAGACATGCTCCGACATCATTAAACCTAGTCACTATTGTTTTCACTTAAGGTTGGGTGATTCCTCCTTCTGTGACTCAATAGCTGCTAGTACGAACTCGTGCTCCCCATACAGTCGAGTATCTATTGCGAGACCCCAATAGGTTATCATCCTACATCCATAGGAAGTCGTGTATGTCACCTTATGAACTGTAACGCACCGAACACAACATTCGCAAAGATTGACTGCCGTACAAAAAGTCCTTGGTTATTTCTCTTTCATTTGATCGCTAAGGTGTATATGCAATTTTACGGTTTGTCTGGTAAGCCTTTTGCCTAGTTCTCCAGAGTAGTCACTTTCATTCCATTTCGACTCCCTAAAAGAAAAGGATCATCTGAGAACTTGTCCTGTCAGGGTCATTAAATATTTGAAGGCAACTAGAGTCATCTTTTGTCCTTTTCTCAACTCTTTAAAAATGAAAAGGTCAAGTTTTATTCCTGTGTCATAAAATTTATTCTACCACGTTCACATTTTCCTTGTTAAATCTTGACTGTGTTTCAATTTGCATAGGATTGTTTTCTCCACTCATTTATATTTTCCTAGGAATTTTGAGTTAAATCATCTTGGCGGAATCACCGATCCTATCTCCTGTACCAAGTGACCAAGGCTCTGCATCTTCTATCGCTTCTAAGGTACCGGTTGTTAGTGATACCCTTCTTGTTATTCTGAGTATTCAACATCTTAATTCTCGTTCCCTGGGAGAGGAGTTCTACGATATTCATTGGAACCCCATTTGGGAACCTTCCGAAGAAGATTTCCCCGTTACTCCTTTTGATGTTTCGGTCCCGATGTCTTCTTTTGACATGGATGAGACGAACCCCGTCTCTAGTGAAGAAACCTTTATGGCAAGTGGTGAAATCCCTATACCTATGGAAACTTCACCTTTGCTTGTCACCCCTCTTGGTATCACATTGCCTTTACGCTACCATGCTTTGGCTAATATCATGAGTTCCAGATCTCCCCTTACGAGTTCTATGTGGTCTCGTACCATAACTCCAACCTCAGAACCATTTACACCCAAAATTCACAATGTGACTGTCACATTTGTCCCGACTATACCTACTGTTTATGTGGCTTCCTCAGCTCCCGCTGTTAGTGCCGTCACTGTGTCTTCAGTAGTGACCACTATTGTCGGACCTTCAATTGGTCCTACTAGTGGTGGTCCTTCAACATTGGCATCTGGAGTTGTTAATCCCACCAGTAGTGTTCTACCTTCTTCCAGTTCCATTTCGACAAGGTGGATGTATGACCAGTACATGCATGCTCTTCAGAATCTGAATCCAGAGAATCTCTTGCATTACTATGATTCTCAAGGAGCTCATATCTATCACACTGGATCCATCCCATATCAGCCTACAGTTGAGGTTTTAGTTCTGTTATCTGTTTCTTAGGGTCGTACTGGTCATGGTGACCAAGCACAACCTTCGACTTTTCAAGGTCCGCACTATCAAGGTCAGCCGTCTTACGGGCAGCCGTATTATTAGCAACCTTATCCAGGGCAACCTCTTGGCCTGCAAGGATAACCCTTACAAGGACAACCTTCAGCCCTCACTAGTTCCTCTTTTACTTACTTTGGGTTTTCTGGTCAACCAGGACAGCCTTATGTCCAACAAGGCCAATCTGGTACCCAGCAAGGTCACCCCTCTGGACAAGTGGATCAACCTTATATTTAGCAAGGCCAACCTACTGTCCAGCTTGGTCAACCTTTTGGACAAGTAGGCCAGCATCAAATCCAACAAGGCCAGCCTACTATTCAGCTAGATCAACCCTCTGGTCAGTCAGGCTAGCCTTCAGTTCCACAAAGTCAACCCATTACCCAGCAAGTTCAACCTTCTAGACAAATGGCTCAACCTCAGTCTCAACCAAGCCAACCTTTTAGCCAGATGGGTCAGCCATAGTTTCCACAAGGACATATGTCTGGTCTCATTCAACTAGGCACTTAAACACTCATTGTTTCTCAAGCTCCACCTGGTTTCCAGACCCAGTCTGGGCTCCAGACCCAATTCGGTCTCCAAACTCAAGTTGGATTTCAAACCCAACCTACTTATCAAATGAAGCTTGGAATCTAGGCACAATTTGGAGCTCAGCTGCGATATGGTTTTCAAAACCTTCAGTAGCCCCAAGGGCAACCTCAAACTGCCCCATATCAAAATTATCAACAGCCATAGGTCAATCCTTATCAAAAATTTTAGCAGTCGTATGCTGCTCTTGTTGGTTAGGTTGGTAATCAATGGGCTGCTAGTGGTCAAAACCTAGGTCAACCATTCGGTTACACTTATAATCCCTATGGACAAAACCCTTTCAGGAAAAATCCGTTCAGGCAAAATCAATGGGGGCATCCAGGGGCTAGATGGAACTCTAATGTTGTTTCTTATCGGTGGGCTCAGATGTCCTTCAATCCTCAATTACCTTTCTTGGCGACTTTGGAGTTGCCACATGTGTCCAAACTAATAAATGATCCCATTCTTCCTAATCTGTATTGGCCACCAATTCCAATTAAGATTCTCGGTGATTGTCCCAAATTCACTGGTAAATCTAGAGAATATCCTCAAGCTCATGTCATGACCTATCACCTATGGTGTTCATCTAATTCATGGCTTGATGATTCTATCTGGCTCCATCTGTTCCAAAGAATTCTCACTGGCTCTGCCGCGAAATGGTACATTGAGCTAGCTTGATGGTGTCATTGGTTCCATTAGTTCATCTTCTCGAAAATCTTCCGCAAAACCTACAAAGAAAAAGTCTGTTACTCCAACTGCAATTCTTCTCAGGCCTCATCCAATCTTGGTAAAAATTCTAAAGTTAATGTCGTTCAATCCACCATTGCAGACGAAACTTTGAAAGCTAAGAAAAATGGTAAAGGGAAGAATAAAGCTGATCAGCCAAAGCAGGATCCTCCTAAGCTTCCGGGCGAAGAAGGTGCCAAGCGCAAACGTAAGTACCCTTGTCTAATTTGTGATAACGATCACTATAATAAACACTATCCTAGATGGTCTGGGGTTAGTCATTTGCTTAAAGGCACCCCTGGGACTCTTGTTGTGCTCAAAGAGCCTTTTCCCTTACAACAGACTAAAATGGTGGCTATTCAACCTCAATATTCTTCCACTTTCGGCTCTCAAGTCTTTATGACTGGGATGATTCCCATCCATATCAGTATTTGGTCAAAAGAATATCCTCCTCCCACTAGCAAGGAAACTAAAATCTCCTCTAGTGTTCCTTCATCCAGTATTGGTCCCCTCCATATCAAGCAATCTGGTAACAAGTCGGTCATTTGACCTCCTCCAAAGGGAGTGCTCCGCAAGTCTTCTTACAACCCTAATGCTCATTCCGCAGAAGACTATAGTAATGTTGAGGACCTAGCCCAAGCCCCTTCAGCTATTTCTGCATTGGAAGTCCTCTAGAGCTATCCCTCCCAAAGGAAGTCCCTGCTATCAACCATTGGTGGCATTGACCCAGACGATTTGGATTTGATCACTTCTGATCTTGATAATCATGTACTGAGATTACCTCATTAGATTGTTTTCCTCATTCAAGTCATCATTAACTCTATTAATATTTGTCGTATTGTTATTGGTGAGGGCGCCTCCACTTACATCATGTCTGTTGCTTGTTGGAAGGCTATTAGTTCCCCGACATTGAGCGAGTCTCTGAATACCTTGGAAGCCTTCGATGGAAGAGATTCTTGCCCTTTCGATATCCTCCTACATTTGCCTATTACCCTAGAAGGGAAGATAGTTGAAGTTAAGGTCGAAGTTTTTGATGCAAATTTGACCTACAACCTCCTCTTAGGTCGAAGCTGGACATATGCCATGCGAGCTATGGCTTCATCTCTATTTTGTGTCCTTCGTTTTCCCCATCAAGGGAAAATTGTCACAGTTGACCAATTGTCCTTCTTCGCTTCTTCTTCTTCTTATGGCAACGTGCCTTTTTTGGAGCATACCTCTATTCCATATGAGAGTGTGGGTGCTGGATTTTTTAAAGATCCTACCCTCATGGGTGTTTTTTCACTCCCACCTCCAAACATTGCTCGCATCAATATGATTTATGTTCATGTTGATCTTTGGGTCCTTCCTCCCGTCGATGAGGTAGAATCCTGGGGTGATGTCATGTCATTGAGTCCTGCTGAGCTCAACTATTTCGAAATTGTTTCCGCATTGGCTTTCTCTTCTAAACCTACTCCTTCGAGTAGGGTTCTCAACGCATATGCACAATCCCCTTGGCTCAAAGATGGTGCTTCTTAGGATCTGTTACAGGAAATATTTCCTTCTGATGAAGTGATTATAGAGACCATGTCTTTTGAGGAACCTCTTTGGTTTGATCATCACCATCACTCCTCATTTCTCCCTAGTCACGGGGTCATGACTACTTGTGTTGAGCAGTTTTCTTCTTCTGTCCCCTCCCAACCCCTTCAGATACCTATTCAAGTCCATGAATTTTTCTCTGAAGGCAATATGGGAAACATTATGGAAACAATTCCCATCGACATCTCTGTCAAACCGAGGATTGTTTAGAATATACACATTGGAGTAACCTGTACTCTTGATGAGATTCAACTTCATACTAATCTCTTCCAAGAATTTTGCGACTTTTTTGCTTGGTCATATGAAGAGATGCCTAGAATTGATCCTAATATCATGGTGCATAAGATCCCTACGTATCTTGGTGCCAAACCTATTAAACAATGTTTACACCCCGTGCATCCGCGAAAGGTTGCAACTATTAAAGGCAAAGTTGAAAAACTTCTTAAAGCTGGGTTTATTTAGCCTATCCCGCTCACCGATTGGGTCTCTAATATTGTCCTTTAGACCAAGAAGCAGGGAACTATTAGGGTTTGTGTTGATCACCACGACATTAATCGTGCTTGTCCCAAAGATAATTATCCTACGCCTTTCATTGACTAGCTCATTGAAGATTGTTCTGGGAGCGAAATTTATTCGTTTATGGACAGTTTTTCTGGCTACAACCAGATTAATATATCACTCGCAGATCAACACAAGACCGCCTTCATCTACCTGTGGGGTACTTTCACCTATAATAAGCTCCCTTTCGGTCTCAAAAATGCTAGTGCTACCTTCCAACGTGCAATGTCCTACGTGTTTCATGACATTCATCACATTGTGCAACCTTACCTGGATGACCTTCCATCTCATTCAGCGAAGTGCCATGACCATCCAAATCACCTCCGCAAAAATTTTCTTCCCTATCGACACTACCATATCTGTCTTAATATGAATAAATATGTCTTCTACATCGAATCCGGAATACTTCTTTGGTTTTTCGTCTCCAAGGAGGGCATCCGATTGGATCCCCTCAAGGTTGAAGCCATTTTGAATCTCACTCCTCTTGCTTCTTTGCAGCAGTTGTAGAGTTTGTAGGGTAAAGCAAATTTTTTACATCATTTTATTCTGAACTACGCTAAGATTGCTAAAGGCTATATGCAGTTATTGAAGCGGGACACCTCCCTTGTTTGGGATGCCACTGCACAAGAGTCATTCAAGCAACTCAGGGCACTCCTTATCTTTGCTCCTTTATTGCGTCTCCCTAATTATCACTACGACTATACTCTTTATCTGGCTGCCATCGATAGCACAATTGGCATGGTCTTGGTTCAAGATGATGATGATGATACTGAACATGTTGTATATTATCTCAGCCACAATTTAATCAATACGGAAACTCGATATGCTTATGTCGAGAAGCTCTCTTTGGTAGATGTTCATGCTATCCAACGATTCCATCACTATATTATGTTGCGCACGACAACTGTGATTTCTGAGTGCAACCCGATGATGTACATCTTGTCACGTCAATTGCTAGGGGGAAAGTACTCGAAATGGATTGTTATCCTTCAAGAGTTTGATTTAGAGTTTACTACAGCCAAGCCTA
This sequence comes from Pinus taeda, assembly GCA_000404065.3. NCBI lineage: Eukaryota > Viridiplantae > Streptophyta > Pinopsida > Pinales > Pinaceae > Pinus > Pinus taeda. Next base: position 73,176 of record APFE030149802.1, on the reverse strand, counting down.
TGAAATCCCCTGTATTCGCTGAATTACTATGCTCGTTACCATCCGCTACCGCACCCTCTCAGTTAGAGGACCTCATTCCGGATGCTAGTCTTTTCCTGATTGGCACCCTTGATCCCTGGTACGGGGATATTATTTTCTATCTCCATACGTCCACCTTTCGTCATGATTTTTCCAAGGATGCTTGGTGACGTATTCGCCATCATTCTCAGGCTTATCGCATTATCATGGACACCCTATACTGTCTCGGCCTTGATTCTCTTCTCCGTCGTTGTTTGACATTCGAGGAAGTCGAACGAGTCATGAATGACTGCCACTCTAGCACCTGTGGTGGTCATATGTCTGATTATGCTACTACCCAAAAGATCCTCCACTTTGGTTATTTTTGGCCATCTATTTTTAAGGACTGCATTTTTTCCATCCATTTGTCATGCATGCCAGTGGAAGATGCATGTGCCTCCCTCTCCTTTACACCCTTTCGCCCTTTTTCTAAATGGGGCATAGATTCTATGACCTGTGACCTTCGCTCAGCCGAGGGGCATGGGTTTACAATCATTTCCGTCGATTATTTTATGAAATGGGCCGAAGCAATGCCTATATTATCTAACAATGGTAAGACAACAACTCAGTTTTTATTCAATCATGTAATTAGTTGGTTCAGAGTCCCTCAGGCTATTGTCACTGATCATGATTCACATTTTTGTGGTCATATGATGACTAAGTTAACAACCCAGCTAGGCTTGCATCATGATAGTTCGACGACGTACTATCTTCAAGCCAATGGCCAAGTAGAAGCTGTCAACAAGGTGTTGGTCATGATGCTTCAACGTACCATCGGCATGCAGAAGTCTAACTAGCATTTGATGTTGTTTTCGGCCTTATGGGCTTACCGTACTTCCATGAAGGATGCCATCAAATTCACCCCATTTCAGCTTGTTTACAGTCTGGAGGCTACCCTTATGATTGAATGCGAGATCCCTTCTCTTAAATTAGTTGTCAAGTTTCTCCCGAATACTACCCCAGTAGAAGAATGTCTTCTTTACCTAGAGCAGCTAGACGAGACCTGTCAATTAGCCTCTTTAGTCATTGAAGCACAGAAGAAGAGAGTCAAAACTCACTTCGATCAAACTGTTACCCCTCGTTTTTTCATTGATGGAGACTTAGTCCTGCTCTACAATCAAGCAAATGATAAGTTGGGGGAAGGCAAATTCGAGCCTATGTGGCATGGGCCTTATATTGTGAAACACGTTTTTCAAAAAGGGGCCTATGAGATGATTGATTATGAAGGGAACCCTCTAGATAAGCCCTATAATGGGCTTTATCTCAAAAAGTATTATGCATGAACTTCGTGCATCTGTTGTGTACATATGTGTGTTTTCAGTGTGTGTGCATGTGGGGCTTGGTGTGTAGGCATTATTGCCTCTTATTGTGTCCTTTTGCTTCTTGTGCAGATGTCTGGTGCACCTTACATGGGTTTTGCTGATGGTGCCCATCGTAGTACTCATAATCTTTCCTCTATGGCATGGGTGATCTACGATCCTCATGGTGAGTTAGCAGACCTTCAAGGTGTTTGTCTAGGTTGTAGCACAAACAATGTCATTGAATATAGCGTTGTCATTGAATTATTGATCGAGGCTATTAACCTCGATATTCGTGCATTGGTTGTGAATCTGGATTCTCAACTTGTTGTTCTCCAACTTAACAGGCGTTATTCCATCAGTAACCCTCAAATTTTAAGGTTGTATTTGCATGTTAAGTTATTGGAAAGACATTTTGATTTCATCACATTCCAAACACATTAATTGATGCATTGGCAAATCATGTATTAAAAGACATTTATGCAATTTATAATTAAACATTGTATACAGGCATTTAGCAAAAAAATAAACCTAGGTGTCTATTGTGGTGGATTATGCTCTTTATAGTAGACCACCGCTCACACTACTCGTCTCATAAGTTTGTGGATCTTAGGTTTTATGCCAACAATATGTCTCTGGTACTCTCGCAGGACCTCCTCGACCCCCATGTAATCTGAGATCCCCTTGGTCAGGCCCTCGAGGTTCTGGGCAATCTCCTCCTTTGCATCAATGCCTGAGCATGGTACTGCTAGCTCTCTGTTGTCCTTGCTCCGTGCTGTAGGAGCAAGACCCACATGCCTCTTAGGTGCCACATCTGCAAATAAAATGAAGCTAATGATTAAGGCATACACATGTAAAAAATCCAAAAAACATTATAAAAAACAAAATACATAAACAGTGTGATGATTAACCAAGTGCGTTACCTCTCTCATCCCACTACTCACCAGGTGGGAGCAACATGTCAGGGTCCCCTTGGAAGTCTGTGCCCACATAGGGAAAATCCTCAATGATAACCTTCTGCCAATCCAACCACTCCCGGAAGAGTGCTCCCCATGAGACTGGTCGTCTACCACTGCCTCATGGCATCACATGTGCCCATCTAGTGATGCAAGTCTCTCATGGTCCTGGCACGTATAGGTCCATGTCCTGCAGCTGAAGTGATGGTACCCACTCCAACATGAGCGATATTAGGATGGACCCATATCTAAACTGTTTGGTCTCTCTGCGTCAACATTTGGTCAGTTGTCTCTTCATGTTCAGAGACACTACCTCAGCCCAGTCATACATGGTTGGGTTAAGGCAATCTAGAGCCAACCAAAGTTGGGTCTTAGTTGCCTCGTGATGTGCCTAAGAGCCAGCTACTCTCGTGATCGTGAACAGTACAATTCGAAGTGTCAAATCCTCCATTGTTGGGATCTGCAGTTTCCCACTGGTCGGTGATTTGTGTGCCCTCGGGCACACTTGTGCAATCAGCATGTCAAGGGTCTCTCCAGCAACCCGCATGCCCTCCATGTGGGGTTTCTCACCTCAACGAGATAAGCCTGTCAGGAAATATATGTTAGTCACATTGAACTCAATATCCTAACTCCGAATAACAAACTTGCCCTCCGTCGGATTCCACAAGCAGATCAAGAACTCAAGCAAGTCTAGCTGTGCCCAAAGGAGTGGTGAAAGGAAAAATTTCAGTAGCCCGCAGTTTCGCAGGGCTCTTCTGCATTGAGGATCATTGAGTTCTCTTTCATCATCAGCATCATGAGTTCGCTCTTGCCACGCGTACACCATTATCAAACCCTGCATAAACCCATAACATTAATTAGAATTGTTGTGACCAATCCAAATGTTGCCAAAATAAAAGTTTCATATTTCGAGGTGTCGCCGCAGCTGTTTTTAAAACAGCAGTGACGGATCGATTTCATAGTTCATTTTTTGTTGGATCGTCACATAAGTACACCTGTTTCCCACAACAATGTTGTTTGTGGTGTGTGTAAAATCCTTTATCGTCGCTAACCAGTGAGTGACTTCTACGACGATCGAGGCACGGTTGTGAAACAAAAAATTCACCCAAAACCACCTAAAATGTTGGAAATTCAACTTCAAAACAATCAAAATACACAGAATGGCATGATGTGCTTACTTGGTGAAAGTCTCGCGTGAAATGGTCAACCACAAGTACCGAAATTGAGCTCCAAAAATTGCACATGTATGTAGTTGAAAAATTACCAAAGGGTGAAAATTCAAAGCACAATGTAAAAATGATTTACCATAAGCCTGTATATAGCTATTTTTCCAAATTTTAGGGTTTTAAACTATAGGACTTGGGGTTTTCAACATGTTTTGGGGTTTTTTCCTATGGTTTTAGGGTTTTTGACCTAATTTTTCGAATTTATAGTGCACTTTTGTCAGATGGTTCTTATACTTTGGTTTTTTTGTGCAGAAACAGGGATGGTGAATACGTTTAATGATTGATACATGCTTGGTCCATATTGTGAAATTTTCTACAAGTCTTATTTGAGCCATTTTCCAACTTATAAAAGATGAAAAGATTGCCGAGTTTTTCTTTTTGACTCGTTAAATGGAATAAAAAGGTGGTCCACTTTCAGCTCTTTTCCAACCGTATAAACGTGAAAAGATCATCGACCTTTTGTCGTTTCAAGTTTGATTTTGGTTATGAAATGATGTGTCTTCAATCACTTTTCTTACTTTTTTGGATCAAGACCACTAATTACGAAAAGTACTCCTTGATCATAATGGTCAAGCAATTCTCTTGAGTATTTTTTTCTACTTTTTCGGCCTCGAGGGACACAAATTTACAAAAAATGACCCCCTGGAGTTTTATTTTCGGTGTCTTTTTCAAAACTCCCTAAACATGAAAAAGGCTTTGAGTTTTACCTATGTCGAACTCGTTAAACCTTGATGACATTAGACTCGTCACCATGACGAGACTCGAGCTTCTCCTCCCTAGGGTTCGTTAAACTATCACTAGGTTGGATTCGTCTGAAGGTCAAACTTATATCACAAGCATATGCTATCCCCTTAAAGCTTGTTTTTCAAAAATAATTGGGGTACTCACCAGCAATGGTGGGGGAAAATGTGGAATTTGTTATTGGTTACCTATGGCAGCTAGTCACTCTTGAACATCGACACTCTTGCTTCTCGTCGGGTTGGGATATCCTCACATCTTCATTGGCCTTATGGGTTTTTGGGTTGCTATTTTGCCTCATTCCATTTGATCCATTTTGTCTCCGTTAGACCTCCAATCCTGTCGTACCAAAATGTTGTCGCTTTCCAGAGTCATGTCACCGATATGTTCAAGAGTATAATCCTTCTACACTTCTCACCCTTATCTCCTCCTCTGATGCTCTGTTTCACCATCTACCACTTGTTCCTTATCTCGCGTCATTGATGGGGGAAACATTATGGCCCTCCTGCGATGGATCACCTCCTATCAACATCAGCTCATTATCCAGGAGGTTGATCTAGAGATCGCTTTTGGTACCTTGGAGCTTGCATGCCTCAATGTCAAGTTCTTCGCACCTGATGACGGACTTTCATCATTGGTCTTTGATTAGGTGATTCCACGAGTGTTCGACTTTAGATCAATTTTCACACTTAGTGGATTGTACTAGTAGTACTTTGAGAACCATTGGCATTTATGGTGGTCTCTCTCGTGCTTGTTAATGGTTTCCATCATTGACCAGTAATCAAGTGACTTTTTATCATGCTCGACTTCAGCACATTTTTTTGCATGCTAGAACTTGTACTATGATCGGTTAGGGTTTCAAGACCCTGGACAAATATTACACCTATTCGAGCTGTGTGGATTGGTTCATGATTACATACATGAATTTTTGATTGCATGGCTATGACCATACCTTTATCATTATATACGGTCTTATCAACTGGGTGGCTGCGTCCATACCACAGACCAAGTTTCATATGTCTTTTGGATGGTTGCACCCATGCCTAGACTACATGTATTTCGTTATCAAAGATATCAATTCTGCTTGCGCCTTCAGGTTCTTTGTGGTGGTGTTCTAGTTCGGTTATGATTTCATAAAGCATTTCACCCCTCCCACTCTCTTGGGCTTCATGCTTTAGGGGGCATTTGTTACACAGTAATTTGTCACTAACCTCATCTTAGTCCCTCCATTGTGTCATACATCAGATAAACATGTCCATATCTTCCCACTCATGCAAAAAGATTAAGCAGTGCTCTCTAATGCTGAAGATTGACCCTGTTTGCCTAAGTTTTTTGCATCTTCACTAGTAAACCTTTAAAATCTGGGACAGTTCCCTGTCATGAACTATATCATTGTGACGTCGTCGCAGTTGTACACGTGTTTAATACGACGATCAAATTTTAGGGCTTGGCGTAAGTCTTCTAGATTCTTATTGCGATGATTGTTCTGAACGCATTGCTCCTTGCAATGTTGTCGCTAAGCCCTAGTTCATGACCTACGACAATCCATATTAGGCAAATTAGTTCAAACATTCGGCCTTCTGGGTGATCCTGGAGTTGGTTGTTGGGTCAGATTGGTTCACCTTTACTCCTCTGGGATGGTAGTTTCGCCTTTTATGAAACCTCCCTTGAGGATAAACTCCCTCTCCCTCATTTCATGGAGGCTCCTCCTCCTATAAAAGCACTCACCATTGCTATCATGGGCTAGTTCCTAGTTATTGGTTGCTATTTGGATTGAAGCAGATTAGATAGCTTTGGTGTGAGTTTGACAAGTGTGGAATTGTTGATTGTTTCGTCAAAGGTTGTGGAGTGCCTTATTCTTGCATTAGAGCTTGCGAGTGAGAGAGAGATATCATCTATTTGGGAGACCCATTCTTGAGAGTGAATGCTTGAAGAAACATATCCGATGGACCCTCCAAGAAGGCTTGCAACATCAAGACTTGGTTGTAATATTTGCTCTTGATTCATTTTAATACAACCAATGATGATTTCCTATATCTTGTGCACAATTTACTTGATAGCTTATGATTTCTTGACTTTATAAGTAAATAAATCATTGTTGTTCTCGGTTACATGTTCTGATGTTCTCTTGTGATGTTTTAGGTTGATTACTCATTAACGAGAAGGAAACAGAAGCTGGAGCAATGCAACCAAAGCTTTATCGAACATCGGTTTTGAGGTAGGCCTCCAATGATGACTATTTAAGGAAATCGATTGTTGTTTTGTTTTTGCTATGACTAGTCTCACTCTAGGGCTAGAGGGGTTGCCTCTGTCCATAGAGGGAACACTTTCCTACTTCACACTAGGAGACATGTTTCACATTGAGTGGCTTAATCTCTGTAATGGTGGATAAATCCACCTTTCACTTCCCTTTTAAATAAACACTAGTTTGGGCTTACACAAAACTCTATCAAGTGGATTAGTATATCACGAAATACATTATGGATTTCCTTCATGACATTGATTCTTTGTTGTCTATGGGGTTTATTATTGTCGCATTCTTAATTATGCTAAATATCACTATGGGAATCTCTAAATCACACAAGGTGCATGCTCGTAAGCCTACATGATAATCTTAATACATATCAAAGAAAAAATATCCACAAAATCTTTTACACTTGAGGGGAGGAATTGTTTATCAACCATGAAGAAATTATGAAAGAATGCATTGGTTGGAACTGTTGATTTTGTTGGATATGGATCAACCTTCGCTAGTGTCATTTTTGCACCTGGTATGTAGAAAATCAAATTGAAGGATATTAAGAACAATTTGCAAATTTTTGTCCTGTGAAACTAGAATTTTTATCAAAGATGATGCCTAGAATTTCGACCCTTAGTTGGGTGCTTCGACAGGGTATTATCTCCACAAATTCAAATTCTTCACATTAATTAGATAGGTGGAGGTTGGTAAATTGGGATCAATATCTTAGCTACCAACACTTGGCACATTAAGAAGTAGACCATTGATATGACTGCAAAGAAAAATAGTACATCCCTCCTCTCACACTTGGTGCCTCTCCATTTCATGGAACATCCATAATCAAATTTGGTTCAAAAGTGGATTGTCGTCGGTGACAAAATCCCCAGGGGATTAGCCCCAGTCTAATGTGTTTTGACATATTCTAAGAATAATGCTAATTTGGGGATTTTTTAGGGTCTGACAATCTATAAAACTTTCCATCCCATATTCTGCCAACAATTTCCTTTCTCAATTAGATCTCTTTTCAAATTCCGTCGAAGTTTTTGTCAGGTGGTTTGTTAGCTAACCTAGTGGGTGGTTTTGACAATGAATAAATTCTTGACTAGACCATAGTCTCGACTACACCTGACACTAATTCTGTGGACCCAACAAATCCTTTTGGTGTCCAATGTCCACACACCCAGGAAGAACCATCCCATTGCAGGCCCCTATAGTTGAATGGCTTATGAGCAAATGACTAAGCAATAATGGGGTTCCCTCGACTCCCCATATTGGTCCTACTATACTAGGCATCTAATACGGGGTTTGATCTTCCAATTTTTTTGAATGGTCCACCTCAACATCTGACCACCTTCTAGTTGGATGATTAGCCTCTCGATGGAAGATCTCCTACACTAAACCTACTTCTCAGAGGCTAAGTAGATGATAGAAATCACGGTACAAGTAGACGAACAATAATTTCGCTCCAAAACACTGGACTGAAAGTAGATATCCCTACTCGATCACCCCAAAATAGAGTGTCCATTCTCATGAAATCCTATAGGACACAGGAAAAATAAGTCAATCAAAGTGGCTCCACAGACTCAAGGTCTGGTCCTCGAGGTGGAGGGACACTCGGAGGAACCACTCAAATTAAAATCCCAAGAACTAGTTGGCCATTAGGTATTCTATGGACTAAATGGCATACAAATGAGAAAATGGATGGCAATCAGGTGGGTTCCCATTCTAAAATACTGCCCACACATCTATGCACTACAAAACAAATGGTATGCATTCCATTTCCTTTCTCCTGAGGATGTGGATTGAATTATGGACAGTCCTTGGGTCAAAGGACATGGATATTTATACCTCCAACAATAGAACTTTGGTTTTGACCCAGTCACTGAGATGCCGTGACATAATATTTTATGGGCTAAACTCCCTAGTTTTCCCTTGGAATTATGGACCAGGAAAGTAATAACAGACATTGTAAGCACTATAGGAAAATTTTACTACCTTGATGAAGGTGGCCATGGAGGAACGATCAAACATACTATGTGAGTCTTGTTTGAAAGGTCACTAACAGGGGGTCTCTGAGTAGAAATTGACCTTTATTAGGGACCATGATCGCATAAAAAAATCAATGATTATTGGGAATTCCCTTTTCGATGCCTTTGTTTCCATGGGACATGGCACCTTATGACTGGTTGCCTTGATAAACATTGTAGGCATTCTCGACCACCAATTTTCTCCCCTACAATAGGGAAACGAGCAACTTTTAAGGCACACAGCGCTATTCTTCATGCCAGGCTATGTAATCTCACCCCACACTCTCCTCATATCAACAATGACACTCAAAATATGATTTCCCTCAACAAATTAATCCGATCCAAGATTGCAAACCCTTGGATAATGGGCCTTGTCAAACCTCTCATAAGGTGCCTCGACAATCCTCACCCTCTCCATATATCAACCCTGTAAGTAAATCATCCTCCCTTGCAACTTCCCAACCATTGTTGGAATTATTAAATCATTCGTCCAAGACTCTTGCTCCCCTGCTTATAACCTAATCATCCGCAGATCTAGATTACTCCTCCCCCATTAAATTTTGGGCTCCATCAGGCCGAGCGTTCTCCCCTTTCTCTGAATATGTGGAGCTGGAGGTCCTTACACAAGAGTCATAAAACACCATGGAACCCCTTATTATAAAAAAATACTTCTTTGAAGTTGAAGATACCCTCACTTGCTCTTCTAAATGCAAAAATGTTACCACACATAGGAAAAATGGGATAAAATATAAAACGTATCAAATTATCCCCTCGTCCCATCTAACCTCCTACATTATTTTCAAGAATCCTTTGAAAGTCAAGCCCCCAATATTGTCCCTTCCTCCTTTCGTGTTGGCTTCTTGGATGTGAATCTCCCAAAGTCTCGGGTCCTTAGAACTGAGTGACCTGAATTTGACCTTCCCTAATGTCTATTATGTCCCTAAATGTTCAGGGTATGGGATCAACCCACAACAGATGATCCTTGAAGAGTATCATTTCCATTCACAACCCGAAGATAGTACTCCTACAATAAGCTATGTCCAGCAGGGGAAAAACATGGGGTCATATGTTCCATATTTTTCCTAAATGGCATGTTTGTGCAATTAGCACCACCGATTTATCTGGGGGTCTGGCTGCAATGTGGAATCCAAAATTAAACAAATTCAAGGCTTAAAATTCCTGTGCGGGCTTTCTAATATCTGGAGTTCGGCATTGCACACAAACACGTCTTCATATTATCAACATATATGCTCCCTATTTCAACAGAAAGGAGTTTTGGAATATGGTTGACTACAATGGTTTACTTGATCTTGACCTATTAATCCTAGCAAGGGATTTTAACTTCTCCACTGATCCCACCAAACGATGGGGCTTCCTTAGTTGACTAGATCTACTGGGGGCCTACTTTAAGGAACTATTAAAGCAGAAATGCCTCAAGGACATCAAACCCACTCCCATTAACCCTACATGGAGAAATAGCCTATGTAGGAAGCATGGCATAGCAAAGTGCCTAGACCATTTTTATGTTCAAGAATCCACTCTCCGCAAATTTAAGGACTTGAAATCATGGATCATTCCAACCAAAATATCTAACCACTTCCCCATATTGATGAATTGGATTGGAATTAACAATCACAAGGCTCCTTATTTTAAATTTAATCTATTTTGGCTAAAGGAGCCAGATGTTATTGATCTAGTACAGTATGTCTGGCAGACACCTCTTGATGTCTCTCGTTCTATGAAAGTGGAAAAAATCAATCATTAGATGAGAATGTTTGAGGAAAAGGTCAAAAGTTGGGCTCGACACAAAAAGTAGAATCTGATTAAGGAATTAATATCTATTGATAAGCAGATAAAATCACTGGAGGGCCCAAGAGACCCAACATACCTCTCAAAATTTAGTATACTCGAGATACTAAAATTGGAACGTCGTAGATCACAAATTCTACTTCGCTATGCAGAATCTCTCCAACAAAGAGTTGAATTATTTGGGTAGAGGCAGAGGAAAAAAGCAACAAATTCTTCCATAACTAGGTATCTTGAAGAGAACAAAAAGATTCAATCTAGAGCATTGAATGAGACTGTGGCGCACAAATCACATCACAAAAAGACATAGAAGGGGAGCCTCTAAGCTACTTTAGCTCCATATATTTCTCTAAGGACCATGTCTCTTTCAACAAATAGTTGGAACAATATGCATTTTTCCCCTTTCGCCAGAAGTGGAGGAAAATGAACAAATGGAGCCCCTTGTTACAAAGGATGAAGTCCTATCTATACTAATAGAACTAGCCAGAGGTAAAAGTCATGGTTCAGATGGATGGACCATAGAACATTTTCTACACTTCCAGGACACTATGATTGAAGAGCTGAAATGGTTGAACAATCCAGAAATCTTGGTTGGGTCTCTGGTGTTACAAATGCCACATTCATCACCCTTATCCCGAAGGTTGATAAACCAACCTCTTTTTTTACTATTGTCTCATCTCTTTTTGCAATATCATCTACAAACTAATATAAAAAACCATTGCCAATCAACTAAAACCCTTTCTTGTCCAAGTATATCTCTATTGAACAATTTGGTTTCTTAGAGCACCGTTAGATCCATGATGTTGTAGCTATTTTTGAAGAATGTATACGCTCCATCAAAACTAAACATTTGGATTCCTGTCTTATGAAGATTGATTTAATAAAATCTTTTGATTGTGTTTATTCGGAACTCCGGTGGACAATCTTGCAGAAGATTGGTCTCGGTAATACAATGATTAAATGGATTAAATATTGTATCAAAACTTCCTCCTTTTCTATCATCATCAATGGATATCCCATAGACTTCTTTTCAACCTCCATAAAACTTTGACATGGTTGTGCTCTATCTCCTCTTATGTTTTTCATCATTATAGATGGTCTTAGTAGAATATTTACTCATGCTCGCTATAGAGGTCTTCTTATAGGTTGCTTTATTGCAAAGTGGTCCCCCTATCCCATCTAATGTTTGTGGATGATCTATTGGCGATAGGGAAGTCCGACCCTACAAAATGATATTGGGTTGCCAAACCTTCTTATCCTGAAATGGAACTCATACATTACCAATTTGAAACTCTCTAGGATTGTTCTCTCTCCTAAAGAAAGTCTAATCTAGTTTGGTTGATCACAACAGGGAAAATTCATAGTTAATGAGGCATATCAATTAATTTCCCAATTTCCTAAACAAAATTTGTTACACACTTGACTTGCTCGGTCTTGGAAATGGAATTTCCCATTAAAACTAAAGTGTTTTTCTTAGCGGGTGGTTCATAAATGGATTCTAACATGTGAAATCCTATGTAAGAGAGGCTTCAAGGGTCCGGGAAAATGTTTCCTTTGCCAATCACATGGTGAGGATGTCTATCACCTCTTTATCCAGTGCCCTTTTGCAACTTCAATTTGGACATTGCTACTTCACTTGATCGACTCTTCTACAGATTGGGATCGTCCAGACGTTATTTCCTGCCTTGTCTGTTGAACAATGGATCATAAACACCTTCAGAGACTCGCCTTGTTCATCATATGGGGCATTTGGCAGGCTAGGAATGCTCTTATTTTTTAGCAAGTGAAGCATTATATTTGGTAGACCAGTTGCAAAATCTGAATTACTATAAGGGGTTTTCATCCTCATCATCTCCCATCCCCATGTGTCCTCCTCCTCCCCGCAACATATGGGCTAAGTTTCATATTGGTTTCATTGATGGGGCTTCTTCTTTTGGTCTTCGTGGTTGTGGCATGGCCATTCACTTAGTGCCAACACACACTTTCCATTTCCATTGGCACTGCGGCACTCACTCCAACACTCGTGCTGAGCTACTTACACTCTGGGGTGTTCTGCATTGTGCCATCTCGCTCAGTCGAAGGACAATAATTATATTTGGAGACTCTAAAACAATCATTGAATGGGCAAATGAGAGGGCTTCCTTGAATTCTCTGTCCCTTGCCACCTCGAAACTCAAAACAAGGTCCCTAATAAAAGAGTTTAACTATATATCTATTTCCCATATCTATCAGAGCCAAAATGGTGAAGCAAATCAATTGTCAAAGGATGGATGCTACTCACACCTTGATTGGATCTTCTTCCACTTATTTGAGCATAACATTTGCAATGGTGAGGTCACTTTGAAATCTAAATACTTTCTCTAGATGTTGGGGCGATTCCTTTCTATACAATTTTCTGATTATAGTTTGTTTTCCAATGTAATTTTTTATTAAAGACCTCTATTTTTACAAGAGCCTACATTCTCCTATATGGAAGGTTACTAATGATGTAAAGTGGAAGGTTAGTGATGTAAAGTGTCATTATGTTGTGGAATGGTTTAGATTTTAGTCTTCTTAAATTTGTGTACTTTCTTTGTGTTTTGAAAAAAAAATGTGAACTTTGAAATTGAGGTGTGCCTAGATTCAAAAACCCTAGGTTACTGGTGTCACCAATAAAGTTCATTTCTCTTGGAGTGGTATAAGGAAGTGGAGGAATTGCTCGGACGACCAAAAGTGGTGAAAATCGACGCAAAAAAATTTCAAAAAATCTTGTAGAGGCAGTGTTTGAATCGTGTTTTTGATGGTGGAAATGGATTCAACACCATCAAAATGTCTAGAACACCTAAAATTTTGAAGTTGAGCAATGATAACTTGTATTTATAAAAATCCTTGCCAAATTTTCTCTAAATATCACTGGAATTTCCATAACTTTCCAGGCAACTCCTATCCCTGGTTAGATTCTCTTTGTCCGTGGAGAGTGCTTTGAATAAAATATGAATAAAAAGTCAAGTCAATGGTAGTCGAGGATTCGAGTAGTCACGAGGGGAATCACGTCATCGAAGGTTCTCATTAAGTCCCGAAGAATCCTCTAGAGTTGGAGACGAGCCAAATGGGTGGAGAGGCAGAGTTGGAGAGGAGCCAAATAGGTGGAGAGGCAACTTATGACCAGTAGGAGAGGAACTTTTAGGCACCATCATTGATGGTGCGTGAATTAGCCACAACTTTACTCTTTGAAAAGTGACACGTTTTTAATGTCTGACACAAAAAGACAAATGTGACACTTCTGTTGAATGGCTGAGACAAAAAGAGGTCCCATGAATTGGTTCATCCCCCATGGACATATATCACAGGGAAGTCTTCGACTTTACTCTCTCTGGGACTTCGGCTTCTGCCAAGTGGTGAATGAGAGCAGGCCAACCCAAATGCTTCAGAGATATGTGGATGATATAGACAGGGCAGGGCATCAAGGCTGAAATAAGGTTTTCTTATTTCGCAAACCAAATATGGCAGTAGGATCGTATGACAGACAGGCAAGGGAGTATGCCAATGGCAGACCCCAATACCCACCTGAGCTCTTCTCCTTCATTGCGACACACACGCCCCACCGCCGTCTGGCTTGGGACGTTGGCACCGGCAGCGGTCAAGCTGCACTTGCTGTAATCTACTTTTCATTACCATTCAACATTATCTCTGTTTCTTCAATTGCAGCTATTACATTTCATTTTGATGTTCTTGATTTCGATGTTAACAGTTGTCTGAGATATTCGAGAGAGTGATAGCGACGGATGTGAGCGAGCAGCAGATCAGCTACGCTCCCAGGCGTCCCAACATAACTTACGCGGCGACTCCCCGGGCGATGTCGTTGCAGGAGTTGGAGAACACCATCGGAGCAGAGGGGAGCGTGGATCTCGTCACCGTGGCCCAGGCTCTTCACTGGTTAGACCTCGATACCTTTTACGGGCAGGTGAAGCACGTTCTTCGGAAGCCCGGTGGGGTATTCGCGGCGTGGTGTTACAAAGAACCCGTTGTGAACCCTAGGGTCGACTGTGTGTTCGAGGAGGTGTTTCGCGCATCCGTTGCCTTTTGGGACCCTCCGCGTCGAATGGTGGACGAGGGCTACGCAACGGTCTGCTTCCCGTTTCGGGGCGTTGTCCAGGAGGGCTCGGAAGGGGAGTCGACAACGTCTCCCGTGAAATTCTGCGCGAAGAAGGAAATGGGGTTGGAGCCGTACCTGAATTACATGAGATCGTGGCATGCTTATCAGAAGGCAAAGGCCACGGGAGTCGATCTGCTGGACGAGAAAACCATTGGCCGTTTCAAGGATGCTTGGGATGAAATCGACAATGATGCGAAGACCGTGAGTTTCCCCGTTTTCCTCAGAATAGGTGTTGTTTAGTGGGTATTGGGTTGCATGATGCTTCTAATTTAAGTCGGTGTCATCATCTCACAATATTTTCGTTGCTAGCAACATACATGTGTCCAATGAAATGAAATGAATTGAATAAAAATACATTGAGCATTTAAGCTCTGCCAAGTAACTTTTGTTTTCACAGATATGTTTTGTAAAGAATAATTTCCAGACATCATAGATATCTGAAAAACTCTGTATTGGAATCTAATAGTGACAATTTTTCCAGAAACATTTACTGTTTTATTTTTCTAATTACTTATTATGGTTATTTTTGGTGCGTTGGTCTATGTGATGCATAAGCAACACACTTGATATTAAGGGATGACAATTTATTTTTCTAATGGTTTATTATGGTTATTTTTAGTGTGAGGGGAATTTATTTTTGTCATGGTTTATTATGGTTATTTTTGGTGTCTAAGTGATTTATGAGCATCACACTTGTATTAAGTGTCTTTTATCTTTCATTTTTCATTTTTCTCGAAACATTTTTCATTTTTCTCGAAAAAATATTTGGGCAGATCACCCAGTAACCTCTCATTAGAGAAGCACTTTAGCAAATAGTAACCCTCCAAATTACTAAATTCGTTGAAAAATTTTAAACACCAACTCTATTATTTTAAACACCAACTTTATTATTTTCTGTTTTTTAATAATAATTTATTAGGTAAAAATGGTTATTTTTGGTTTGTTAGTAGGTGATCTAAATTAATTAGAGAGTCATATTTTATATAGATTACACAAATCTTTAATCAGAGAGTCATATTTAATATAGATTACACAAATCTTTAATATAGTTAGATATTTTGTTAGTGTTTTTTCCAAAATATTTCAAATCTGAACTATTTTGAAAAAAATCAAACACTCAATATCCAATAACACTAATGAAATTTAACATTATTTAAATTTTTAAAAGAAATAATTATAAAATAAAATAAATTAAATATTTATAAATAAAGAATAATTTAATTTTAGTTATTATTATTATTTTAAATTTAATATAAATTTTCTAAACTGTGTAAAATTAGTCTTAGTCTTTTTTAAAATTTAATATAAAATTTTCTAAACTGTGTAAAATTAGTCTTTTCATTGTATGCAGTTTTCATTGCATGCAGCGTTGACAAATGGCCTCCCGGTGCAAAAGTTATATAGCATGTGTACAATTTACTGGCATAAATATATAATACTATTAGCACCAGTAGACCCAGGGATAGAATGAAATTTTTTCTTTGTAAATAAAATTTGGTTTTCTGGTACACAATTTACAAGTTCAAATTCTTTTAAGCCTCTGCAGTGGAATCATGAATTAACGCAATTTTGTTTCTTTAAGAGAGATACAAATACTTGCCATTATTGATTATGTATTAATTAATTAACATTTTAACCATGACTATGCATTGATTATTGGGACATGCATTTCATTATTATTTAAGGTATATATATTCTGTTTCCTGCACCGGGACTTATTTACTGTAACATCATTTAGAAGGGCAAGCGAAAAGTTTGTAGCTGAAAATTAAATATCATTTTAGAGTGTACAGAAGCTATCGGATCTGAAATATCTTCAGATTTAATGGTTTTATGCACTTTACAGCAATATTTTCCAGTATTAATATTCTGTAAGGTGTTGAACTCTTGTTATTTAAACAGTGGTTGTAAGATTATGTTGGAGTATTTAGTTTTTCTTTTTTTTAAAGCAGGTTGTTATTGGTAAGACTATGTTGGAGTATTTAGTTCATTTTAAAAAAAAGTAAGTGGGAATTATTTTATGGAATAGTAAAAAGCAGGTAAATGTTATGTTTTTAATATAATTTATTATTGAATTGGGGGTGAAGAAGTTTTTTTTTTTTTTTAATTGCTCAAAATAATTCTAATTAACTTGTTTTTAAATTTTAATTATTTTGTTAAAAGTTATTATTTCATTTAATTTTGATCATCAAATTTTATTAACAAGTATTTTGAACCAGTTTTAAAATAATTTATATCATTAGAATTATAAAAAATACAAATTAAGTTTAAAGTATATTTCATCACAAGAAACTAAAAGAAACAATAACAACTGAGTCTCATGCTCAAGAATTTTACTACTTGGTGTATTGCTCAACAATTTGGTTGTTTTGTAGTGGAACACTTGATTTGTTATCCTTCTGTAAAAGTCTCATTCTTTTTAATTTGTTAATTTGTTAGTTTTTTCTCATTTATGAAAAACAATTACATGGAAAGGGACACTAACTATAGATTTTCAATGGCCATTGTAGCTATATACTTTCCTCCTTTGTTATTCTATTTTTTTATTTTTATTTATCTCTTAGTTTTCTTGATACTGGTTTCTCTTTTTATGCTTTTAAATGCAATAGTTACAAGGTTTAGGCCATGATTTAAAAATGGTTGTAATTGAAAGTAAAAAAAAAAACGTGTCACTTACAACATTTATTTTTCTGATTTGAGATTTGATTTCAAGATTTCCATTGTAAGGATATCAATTTTCAAGACTATGATTTAAAATTATTGTAATTTTAGCCTTCGAATAAGAGAAGGGAATTTTCAATTGAAATGTTGATTTTAATATTTTGGTTTCTATGGTATAAATTATTAAGTCCATATTTTCAAAGTAATTGTTTCAAGGTTTGATGGAAATACTACATGAATATTAACTGTATGGTTCTGAAAAAGTAATAATAATAATTTTAACGTTATGGTTGAAAAAAAGTAATAATAATAATTTTAATTGTCTACCTCACCACCCCCAACAAAAAAATGTGCTAACAATAGAACTATTTTTGAAAATGAGGGTAAAAGCAACTATTAAATGTGATCTCTAAGGAAACAAAAACTCATGAGAATTTTCATCTTAGTCATGATGATGAACCATATTGGGTGATTCAAAATGGATTAGTGAATCCTCATCAAGTAAGTGATTATGATTAGAGAAACATTTCTCTTAGTTATTGGGTATTTTTACCATCAAATTTCTCTCTAGATTGTAAATATATCTCTCTATTCATCTTTATCTCTATCACTATTTATATTTTGTATGGTTTCCTCTCCTCTTCTTCACAAGGTTCTAATGGATTTATTTCATGGGATATTCAATCCCATATTATGGTATCTCTCATTTCCAAGAAAAACCTTATTTTTCTCTTCCCAATGCTTCGTAAAAGAAAATTTCATTTTCTCCTATTCTATTTTTCCTTGTCTTAGAATGAGGGAAATATGAAAATAAATACTCCTAATCCAATAATTAATAACTTTAAGAAAGTCGGAGACAAGATACAAAGATTCAAATAGTAAATATTTTAGGGGCTTAATTTTATGGATTTCCAATTTTCCTAAAAATTATGTTCCCAAATTCTATATGATGAAATCATTTTACTTTAAAAGGCATAAAAAATATATAAAATCCTTAGTGATTTGCATAGTTTTATAAAATATCACTAGATAAATTATATCTTTCATATTAGGGATTTGCAAGATTTGTGAAGATTTTTATACTTCAAGATAGATAAGGCGCCATCCATAAAGTTTTCCTTGAATATAGAATATTGTTAGCTAAATATGCAAGAGGATTATGTCCACTTCTCATATTTCTAATTAAATTTCTCTATTTAAACAATAGGTTAGGCTTAACATCAACATCATAATAAATTGAAGGTGAATGTAATCAGAAAATGTACGAAAACAAGACATAAGAGAAGTAGGTGACTAGACATATAAAAATTCACTTAGATCCCCTTACCTTTACTTCTTGATGGAATCATAGCCCTTTTAGGTGCTCATTTTTAGTGAGTCAGTGTTGGATATTGCATTTATTCCAATCGTCAATGTTTGCAATTATCAATCTTGTGTTTGTAGTTTTACATCCTCAAAATGATCACCATATTTTATATTATTTCCTTTGGTTATCATGATTTGAAAATTATGTACGAAATAGACATAATAATGTGCTTCTTCTTCCACTTGATGTGGATGAAATTGTGGGTGTTTCCACTTTCAATTAAGAAACACATTTTTATATTCTTGGCATAACCAACTTCAAGGTCTAGGAGCTATAATTGCTAACAAAGGTTGAAGGGAATTTTGGGTTCCAACTAAGGCTCTTGAATAGACACTTCATTAAGTGTAGTCTCTACCAAAACTAACTTTACCAGGTCATCCTCTAAATTTCTTTAAACATGCTTGATGTATCCCTATATGTGACAAATAACTCGTGTTTGTTATATTTAGATTCCTTTATGAATTTTTCATCACAATGATAAAACATTGACATTTTTCTACTTTTATTTGGGAAGAACCATGAAACTAGAAGTGGTGAAAAAGACGTGGAGTAATCACAAAAGGAAAACATAGTCATGAAACAGAGTTGAATCAATTATCATGAACTTTATCCATCACTTTCTATTTCTGCCTAGCAAAGAGACCTTCAACCAACTCTATCTAACCATAGAAAAGGTAACTAGAAGAGTGCTAGAAGTAATTGGTCAATTTGAGTTGATGCATATGGCCTCCCAGAAACTTAAAACATACATCACAATAATTTTAGGTTTGTAGGTTTGATGAATTTAGATAGAAAGATAACAAAGTTCGATATCACATTTACATCCATTAGTGTGTGTCAATTTCCTTCTTGTGATTGTCCACTCAAATACTTATATTTTTGTAGTGGATCATTCAGTGGTGAATTATTACTATTGTTGCAACACTTGGATTGAGTCCATCAAAAATCCATTGAAAAGCATCAATGAAATGAAGTATGAATAACTCGCTTGTGTTCTCTAACTTGGTCAACACTCATTCATTATTTAATATCATTTCCAACTTACAAGAAAAAATATTTGAACACAATTTCTTTGATAAGACTCAATAGTGAGGCAACTTTCTCCATTTTCGATCAATTTTTTCATGATGTTTTAACATATGAGCTAGATAGCTAGAAATTTCACAAGATGAGTTGAGATGGGTAAAGTTAGTGTGCACCCTATGGGCTAGAAAATTATAATGTTTAGAAGAAAAGTTGGAGATATCGATAAAGAGTTAAAGAAAAGTTGTAAACATCAATAAAATAAAGAGTTTGTGCATAATATTTGGATTAAATTCATAAATTTATAATATATAAGTATGTGGATTCCATGTTGAACATGATAGAGGTTACAGATTTTATTTTATTTTATTTATTTTTTATTTTTATTTTTTTTATATTGAAATATTTTAGTTATTACTTCTTCAATTGTTTTAAAAATTGCTTAAGGTAATAATAGAAATAATTTATTTTTTTCTTTCAAATGTCATTGATTCGAAAGGTTCATTTTAAAACATAGTATGAGGGTGATGTGTAATTTCATTTGTGCTCAACTTGGAGTTGACAAGTTGGTGTCATTGCACAAACACCCTCCAAAATTTTTCCTAAACTTGAATTTTGGAGCCTCCTTGTGATCTTATGACCGGTTGTTCTAATTTGATCATAGTCACGTCATGGTCGATTGATGATTTGCAAAGTGTTCAAGTCTTCTTCTGGGATTCTAACTATTGAAGCCACTTGCTTACACATGCTTAGATTTTGATGCCTTCACAGGTGCACCTCTTCCTGGAAATTTTATGAAACCAACTCACAAAAAGGTAGAAAAGAAAGCTCAATGCCTTGGAAATAAGCCTCTTCGAGGGGGAAACCTCCTTTACATTACACAAATGAACAATTCTTCGATGATACAAATGACAAGACTTCTTTTCTATATATAGGAGTCTAAGGGGTCATAATATAATGAGAGCCAACATAACAATAATAATGTAAGGGCACAATAATAACAATACTGGGCTTCTATGGGGCACAATAATAACAATATGGGAACTACAAGGGCACAAATATATAATAAGGGGGTTGTGCTAATAACAATAAGGGGTTACATTAGTAGTGTAGGGTTATCTCTTAATGTCCCTATGAAGACATCAATACTTTGCTTCTCTGGAATATCATTTACCCTTATATTTAATTTTTGAAAGTCCTCAATGTGGTCTACCATTGAACACTTTTGTTTGAGATTTATGAATTGGCTAAAGAAGGTGTTTCTCTTTGTATCATCATAATGTGCTATCATTTCCTCCATGAAAATTGACCACGTAACAAGTGGTTTACGAAAACAAAGCCCTTTATACCATAAAAATTGATCTGGTTCTAAATATGAAGACGTAATACATACCTTTTGTAATAATTGGACCTCATGTAGATCAAAATATTGCTCCATCTGTAGTATCCAATTTACCAGATCCTTGCCATCAAACTTTGTCATATCTACTTTTCTCTATTTTCAAAGCTCAATATTGAAATGATTGTAACTCTGTAATTTCAGATCTTTAAGTTCTGAAATGACGTCCTGTAATAGAAGCCTGCATCTTCTTTCTAACCCTGCAATTATGATCGCAATTGGATACCTGAAGGAGGAGTTATTCCCAATCTCCTGAGATGACCTAATTATAGACTAGTTCAGTAGAGAGAACTTGTACAAAGTTCCACATGTTATTGTTTCGACCTTCAAACCTGAAAATAATACACCGAAAAGTAAAGTCTTTCCTCTTTCTGTAGGTTCTTACCAAATTTCAATTTAATGCTCAGACCGAAAGTTATGATGATTTTCCCTAGGTTTTGGGTGTGGAGCCTGGTTACCTTTTGTATTCAAAGGTTTCAGCCGGATGTATACCTCAGGAAGATTGTACACCCCTCCACGTGGGGGGGGGGGGTGCGGGGGGGACTTGTCCCCCCTGGCTGGTGTTCTGGGGGCTAGTGGTCCCCCGACGGGGGTTCAGGGGTAGTGCCCTCGAAGCTAAAAACATATGTAAAATTTCCTTGTAAAAGTCTAGTAATTTATAGTCAATCTGGGCCATTCATTAGGCAGATGATATGACGGTAGAAGTTCTGTTTAATTTAGTGTTTTTTGCCCTAGAAGGAAACCCCTCACTATATATGAGGGAATTGTATTGCATCTATGTATATCTGTATTCTGAGTGAGAAAGAGAGAGGAGATTGAGAACAAAGAGGGGGTTACAGTGGATCTGTTGTAGGTTGTATCTCTTCAGTTTGCTGGATAATATATAAAAAAAGAAGGATTGGCTGTTTCTCCATGGACGTAGCCCAAACTGGGTGAACCACGTATATCTGTGTCTCTTTTGTTTTATGCTTTTTCTATGTTTATATTTTTTCAATATTTTATGTGTTCCATTGCTCTGTAATATATAATTTTCTAGCACTAGGTCACCTATTTGGTATGTAATTCGGGAGCCTGCTGAAACCCTAAATGCCTTTGACTGTATGTCTAAAAATATAGTGAAACATGATCTCCAATTCGGGCCTAAGCATCACTAAGATGTCATATCAAAGGGGTTTACTTTCAGAGTTTGAAACTTCGTAGAAAAATAATTATGGCAAAAATTCCATGATGACCTGTTTGAGATGGAATTTTGAAGGTTGCAAAAACCGTAACTTCCTCTGATGATATCTGTGCAAATGTAGCAATACAAGATCTAAAATTTAGACTCGAGGTTCAGTGACATTTCTTCTCAAATGGGTTTCGTTTTTATCTTTTGAAACGTCATCGAAAAATAGTTATCAAAGGTATCGCCACATTGGACCCTAGTTCGAAATGGGGTAGCAACGCCGCCTATAAAATATTTTTTACAAGGGGGGTCCAGGGGGGGGAGGCTGTGACCTTTGGGGAGGGCCCCCCTTACGGGGGGTTTCGGGGGCAGCGCCCCCAAAGCTAGGAATAGATGTAAAATTGCCTTGTAAAAGTATAATAATTTCTAGTCAATCTGGGTTGTTCATTAGGCAGAGATTTGATGCTAGAAGTTATGTTTAATTTAGGGTTTTTTGCCCTAGAAGGCAACCCCTCACTATATATGAGGGAATTGTATTGCATCTATGTAGATCTATATCCTGAGTGAAAAAGAGAGAGGAGATTGAGAGCGAAGAGGGTGTTATAGCGGATCTGTTGTAGGTTGTATCTCTTCAGTTTGCTAGATAA
>APFE030149802.1:32593-50413 GCA_000404065.3 Pinus taeda | reverse complement strand
GTTGATTATTATTATTTTCAGGCACCTTTACTTTTTCAGTGATCTCATCAAGAACTATGTATTCCTTGTTTTCTTTTTCCTGTTTCTTTTCCTGCAACTGATTCTTATACAAGACCTTTTCATTGAATATTACATCTCTGATCCTAATGATTTTTTGATTTTCATAATCATATAAGCGATAACCAAAATCATTAACACCATAGACAATAAAGGTACATTTCTTTTGATTTTTCCTCCATCTTTGTTATGTTTTCTTTATTAATATGGACAAAGGCCTCACAACCAAAAGGCTTTAAAAAGGAGTAGTTTACCTTTTTACCTATCCATGCTTCCTTTGGAACACCACCATCCAAGGAACTTGAAGGCCCTCTATTTATTAGATAAACAACAATATCTACAGCATCTGCCCAGAACTGTAAAGGTAATCCTGCATGCAATTTCATGCACCTTGCATGCTCCATGATTATTCTATTCATCCTTTCTGACACACCATTTTCTTGTGGTGTTCTTGGAACTGTCTTCTCTATGTGAATTCCATGTTCTGAATAGTACCTATCAAACTCTTTGCTACAATATTCACCTCCATTGTCTGATCTAAGACACTTCAATTTCTTTCTTGTCTCAATCTCAACCAAAGATTTCCATTTCTTGAAAGTATCAAATACATCAGATTTATTCTTAATAGAGTAAATCCAAGTCTTGCTAGATGCATCATCAATAAAAGTAACATGATAATGAAAGCCACCAAGAGATGATACCTGAGTAGGTACCCATACATTTGTATGCACAAAATCTAATTTTTCACTCTTCTTTTCTTTCCCAACTTCGAGAAATCTGGCTCTCTTTTGTTTCCATAAATGCAATTCTCACAGAAGTCCAAATCAACATTCTTCAAACCTGGCAACAAATTCCATGAGTGAATAATATTCATCCCCTTTTCACTCATGTGTCCGAGCCTATGATGCCATAATGCTACATCTTCTCCTTTGGAAGTTAAAGCATTAACAGAGTTAGAAATACCATTGCATAAATACAATGTACCAACCTTTTCACCTTTTGGTATTACTAGGACTCCTTTGGTGACCTTCCAAGCTTTATCTGTGAAAGTTGTCACACAACCTTCACTGCCTAACTACCCTATTGAAATCAGATTTTTCTTTAGATATGGAATATGCCTTACCTCCTTTAGTAGCCATTGGTTTCCATTCTACTGTTTTACAAGAACCTTACCCATTCAACCAATTTTACAGGGTTTATCATCACCCAAATGAACTTGTCCAAAATCTCCTTGAACATAGTCATGAATGTATTTTTTATCAGGTGTGGCATGGAATGAAGCCCCTAAATCTACCACCCATGAATCAATAATATTTTCGAAATAAAGAATCAAAGCATCTTGTAACACCTCACCCGTCACATTTGCTTCATGATTGATTTCTTGCTGTGCGTCTCCTTCTTTTCCCTTCCGAGATCTACAGTCTTTCTTTAGGTGTCCTTTCTTTCTGCATTTCCAACACACTATCCCCGATTTGGACTTTGATTTTCCTTTCCTTGATTTATTGCGATATCTTGAGCTCTTTCCATTTTTCTTCCCTTAGACTCTGCACTCAAAGAATTACCCGATGTCTCACAAGAGCTTTTCCGTCACATTTCGTCGCTAAGGATAGCACCGACAACATCATCAAACTTTAATGTACTAGATCCAGAAACAGAGTTACTAATGGCCATTACTAAACCATTCTAACTTTCTAGTAATGAGCACAAGAATAACAGAGCTCTAACTTGTAACATTATTAAAATGATTTAAAAGGTCTGCAACAGATCCACCTTCTGACATCTTCATATTAAATAACCTCTTCATAAGAAATACCTTGTTTGAGGCCGAGGGTTTTTCATATAGTTTCTCCAATGCCTTAATCAAACCCTCTATCGTTGTTTCCTTTGAAATGTTGAAGGTGACCGATGCTGCGAGGCACAAACGTACTATTCTGAGTGCCTTTATATCGAGAAGGTTCCATTCTTCATCTGTCATACCCATTGGCATCTTTGTTTTTCCACCCAATGGTAGGTATAGATCTTTTTGATACAGATAATCTTCCACGTGCATCTTCCACAGTGAAAAGTTTTTTCCATTAAATTTATTGACCCTAAACTTACCATCTTCTGCCATTTCTCCCACACGAATGAGGAACCCTTCTTTCCTGCAAGTTTATCAGCCAAATAGACCTTCGACTCTGATATGAGTTTTTAGAAAATTACATATTAGGGAGCAATGGAACACATAAAATATTGCAGAAATATAAACACAGAAAACGCATAAAACAAGAGAGACACAGATATACATGGTTCACCCAGTTTGGGTTACGTCCACAGAGAAACAACTAGTCCTTCCTTTTATATTATCCAACAAATTGAAGAGATACAACCTACAAAAGATCCGTTGTAACACCCTCTTCGCTCTCAATCTCCTCTCTCTTTCTCACTGAGGATACAGATCTACATAGATGCAATACAATTCCCTCATATATAGTGAGGGGTTGCCTTCTAGGGAAAAAAAGCCTAAATTAAACATAACTTCTACCATCAGATCTCTGCCTAATTAACGGCCCAGATTGACTAGAAATTACTATACTTTTACGAGGCAATTTTACATATATTCTTAGCTTCGGGGGCGCTGCCCTCTAAACCCCCCGCCAGGGGGGGCTCCCCAAAGGTCACAGCAGCCCCACCCCCCCTTGGAACCCCCTTGCAGCGCCCCATTTTGAACTGGGGTCCAATGTGGCGATACCTTTGAATACAGAAGATAATCAGGTTCCACACCCAACATGTAATATATAATTTTCTAACACTAGGTCACCTATTTGGTATGTAATTTGGGAGCCTGCCGAAACCCTAAATGCCTTTGATTGTATGTCTGAAAATATAGTGAAATAGGATCTCCAATTCGGGCCCGAGCATCACTAAGATGTCATCTCAAATGGGGTTTACTTTCAGAGTCTAAAACTTCGTAGAAAAATAATTATAGCGAAAATTCCACGATGACCTATTTGAGATGGAATTTTGAAGGTTGCAAAAACCCTAACTTCCTCTGATGATATCTCCGCAAATGTAGCAATATAAGATTTGAAATTTAGACTTGAGGTTTAGTGACATTTCTTCTCAAATGGGTTTTGTTTTTAGCTTTTGAAATGTCACCGAAAAAGAGTTATAGCGAAAATAACATGATGACCTATTTGGAGAAGTGAAACCCTAGAATCCAAATCTCTCATACCAAATGATATGAAGCCAGGTCACAAAAAGATAGAAAATAAAGCTCAATGCCTTATAAATAAGCTTCTTCGAGGGGGCAACCTCCTTTACATTACACAAATGAACAATTCTTCGATGATACAAATGACAAGACCTCCTTTCTATATATAAGAGTCTAAGGGGTCATAATATAATTAGAGCTGACATAACAATAATAATGTAAGGGTACAATAATAACAATAGTGGGCTTCTATGGGGCACAATAATAACAATATGGGTACTACATGGGTAGAACAATATAATAAGGGGGTTTGTACTAATAACAATAAGGGGTTACACTAGTAGTATAGGGACCTAATAGAAAAGCTCAACAATATGTATCTACCTGATAAGATAAGTGATGTGAAATGATCATATATTAAACTGAAGTAGAACTGATTAATGCAATCAATGAACTGAATGTTAACTTAAGGTGCTTTAACCATGAGAATTGAATGAAAAAGAATGACTTTACGACAGAATTGAAACATAAGAAGTAGGAAAACATAAGTAATAAGAAGAAAAAACACAACAATACCAAACAACAATATTGATTACAGAGTTCTTCCCTGATGGACTACGTCTCTGAGTCCGCTTTCAAGATGGGCGTATGCTTTATTAGGATTGAATCTGAGGAGGTTGATTATACAACAAATTAACTAGATTGATTGTGCACACAGGCACTTCTGGTGACCAGCACAAGAAATCTCTCTGAATTATATTTCCAACGCCTATCATGGTTCCCAATTATGACTCCCGATGCTCCTGTTACACTAAAAACAAAATGGCCCATGTCCTCCACAATCTGCATACAAAACTCTAAAATCACTCCTTTTTTCTCTTCAATGAGAAAAACTGTCTTATAACCCTCCAGATACACTCTAACTCCTTCATACTAAGTTTAGGAGTGAATAGGCTAACTTTTAGGCTTAATTTAGTGTTTTTGGTTAATGAGTTAATGTCATTAGGTCTTAGGTGTAATTAATTAACAAAATTTGAACCAAAATGACATTCAAAACCCACTGTGCAACCTTATTATAGCCTGAGGAATGTTAACGGTTAGCTAACGAGGCGGAGGCACTGAAAACGCATGTGAACAAGTTGATTACCCACAGTTACGGCTTCGATGGTTCTGCTGACTACGCGGTAAGCTGCACTAAGTTCACATGCCAAGGTTTCAATGACTGTTTCGGTAGTCTTTTTAACCCGGCAGTTCCAATGCCCATGTCACTACTACCCCACCTACTCACATGAACATGGTTTTCCTGACAGTTTATCACTATCCGCTCACATGGCCAGCTATGGTTACCCTAATGGTTTATCCCTTGTATCTGCTCATGTGACCACGTCTACTGATGTAATTCCGACACGGTTAGGAACCTACAGTTATAACTGATCTGTAATGATTATTAAAATGGGTTTGCAATGTATTTTGTAATGGTCCAAAAGTGTTTAGACTTAGTTTAATGCATTTTAATGCATGGTTTTAGATATAGGTTAATGGATTTAGGTGTAATAGGATTTAACATATGTTTTATGATGAAGTCTTAGGTTAAGGTTTTACATTAGGTTTTTTCTTTAGCTTTTTAGGGATAGTACTTAGGTTAGTGTATTACATCACTTTGATTTTGATACTAAAATCCATGCACACCTCTCCAACACAAAGAAACATTTGTCAACATCACATGACAACAAACACATGTCGACAACCAAACCCCGACATAATTGACGACAACGAGGTACCACATCATATCCTTCAAATACCATGAAAATCATACCAACCATTGATAACACCGACGGAACTAAAAATCAACACCGGGCAACTTGAACCATAAACATCAATGTCGAAGCTGAAGATACCCGAAATTGAATGTTGGCGACGAATACTAGCGAAGTTGATAAAGTTCAAGACCTCATTGATCCGAATTGGATCCATGAAGATTATCACAGTACCATGACTATATCAAATTAGGACAAAAAATTCGAATTCAAGAGCATAGAGCGATTAGAAAAACCTTTGAACATTGGCAATCGGTAGCTAGCGAGGAATGACGAGGACCTCAGTCAAAGCGTGTTGATTGAGGCCCATGGAGACTACGCATGAGGAAAAACTGGCACCTGGGAAGCCCGGATCGGGAAAAGGATGATGTTTCTAATGGGAAAAACCCCTCGAAAAGGAAAGCCCCAAATCGGTCGGTTGCATGGAAGCTGGGAAAACCATGGGGAAAGCGCTAAAGGCTAAAGGCAGGATTCGAACTCCAAAACTAGCAGTATATCGAGGGCACCCTTGGGCGGTAAGCGGATTTGAAGAAAAACGAGTGATTCCATTCAGCACCTGACACGTGGCAAGTGGATGAGGGAGAAAACCACCGCTCATCGCACGCTAATGGTCGAGCAAGTCAACCATGAAAAATGAGCAAATGACATTGGATTTGGGGGCTTCAGATCTAATAGCTGAGAACGTGCTCGATGAAAGGACCGGAATTGATGGGGGATTAAGCCGCGATCTATAAGGATTCGAGGTCTTATTTGACTGCTGAGGTGGTAGATGAGTCATTTCTTGACGTAGCCGAAGAACTGAACCGATGAGGAAGAGGTGGCATAGTTTGCGAGAGGAAAAGTGACCACTTCCTGTGAGTTGATGACCATAACGTACAGATAGGGAATTTGAAGCAAACAATAGCAGGTGATCCGATGGAGGTGGAAGGGGAATCAAACAGTCATGAGATCAACTAGCTTTAAAGCCATGAATAGAGAACAGAAAGGAATAGAGGGGACACCCAGAGGAATAACCAGAGAGAGAAGATGAAGACAGAGAAAAGAAAAGACAGTGAAGTAAGAAGCAGAAAGACAGAGAGCCGAGCTGACCTGTAGCACAAGGCAACATCGAGAAACCCCTAAGAGGATCTGTTGGGAACTGAGCACCACATTGGGCTCCTCCCCTTAAAGACTACAAAGGTCAAGAGCTTGTAAGGAAAAGAGTCTGTGCACTCTAGTGGCTCGGGGAATCCAAGAACCACCCTGCCAAGCAATTCTATTTCAAAAGACTCAGATTGAGCTCCTCATTGTAATTCTCTACTTAAAGACACAATAAAAGAAGGCCAGCACTGAAAGCTGGACTAGAGACGTAGCCCTGGAGGATAGGGTGAACTCCTTATTAATTGTTGTGTTCTTGTATTTGCTTACTGTGTTTCTCTGTTGTTTTCCATATTTCCAGTGTCTGTATATTTCACAATCTGATCGATCCGTTACCTAAAATCACATATACACACACCAATAAATGAGTCTATAATACCTTCATTAAATAATTATTTAACTGAGATCACTCAAGGGTGATTTTCAGATCAAGTGGTATCACAACTTTAGGCTGTTAAGGTTAGACAAGCTTGTGTTGGTTTAGGTGTGAATGCTCACTATATCAAAGCATAAATTAGGAGAGGGAGACTTGGTCGAAACTAATTCTGAAAATGAGAGAGTCTATCCTCGGAAGACAATGTCAGAGGAAGGTCCTATGGGTCCATATCCTTAATTCATAGAATGTTTCCTAGCCATAAAGTCCATGGTAGAAGAAATGTATAAGGACTTTAGAAAACTCAGGGATGAAGATTCATCAGGCTCTAAACAAGACAAAGGAGAAGATGAATCACATTTCCATGACCACTCAAAAGGAAAAGGGAAAGACGAAAGCTTTATCACACCTCCTAATAGCCCTGTACATAACAAGAAAGCATATTTGATCAAACTAAATGTTAAATTTGATTTACCTATATATGATGGAGAGTTAAATGCAGAAAAGTTGGACAATTGGATTAGACAAATTGATGTGTATTGCAGAGTACATAATATCGACTCAGACAAGAGCAAGATTCAGCTAGCAAGCCTACATCTAGGAAGCATTGCCTTGGTTTGGTGGGAAGGTAGAACCCAAGCTGACATGAAAATACATGGTAAGACTATCTCTATCTGGAGTGAATTTGTGTCTGCAATCAAATAGTAGTTCTAGCCATTGGCCTACATGCAACAAGCCATGATGAGTTGGCAAAATATTTGGTACTTGAAAGGGAAAAGTGTGCAAGGGTACACTCAGGAATTTAGAAAGAGAGCATTGATTCTAGGAATCTCATTAGACTCACCAGAGACTGTGTTGAAGTACATTGGTGGTCTACACAGCTACATGAGGCACACCATCCTCATGTTTAATCCCACTAGTATAGATGAGGTATCTATACAAGTTACTCATCTAGAATCTAGAGGAAAGAATGCAAATCCAGAAGTTGGGGGACCATCCCAACCCACTGCAAGAAAGAGAAAGGAGAAAAGAAAGCATAAGTGGAAAGAAAGGAAGACTAACACTGGACAGAAAAGCAAAGCCTCATGCACTCACTGTGAAAAGGATGGGCATGATGATGAGCATTGTTGGAGTTTTCATCCAGAGCTGAGATTTAAGAAGTTTGAGGGTAAGAAGAAGAAGACTGCTGCAACTATTCAAAAAGATTTTGGGTTAGACGTGGAAGATGAAACAACCATGGTAGCCACAGGTATAAAAGGTAAGAATTCTGAAGCATCTACTAGTAGTTCTACACAATCTATTATTGATGAAGAAAATGAGAGAAAAAGACATGAGCTTTTCCATATTCAAGTTATTTCCAAACATCAAAATATTGATACTTTGTTTGATAGCAGCTCACAAGTAAATTTAATTTCTGAAGCAATTGTAAAGAAATTGGGATTAGCAACTACACCTCACAAGAAACCATACCCATTAGGATGGTTGAATGATAAAGCACAACTACAAGTGACTAGGCAGTGCAAACTCAAGTTTTCTTTTGGGTCAGCACTTGTAGATGAGGTTGAGTTAGACATAATTCCTTTGGACATATGTGGAGTTGTTTTAGGAAGTCCTTACTTGTATGATAGAAAAGCTATTTTGTATAGAGCTGAGAACAAGTATCTACTTGTCAAATATGGAATCAAATACTTTGTAAGAGCCCATAAGCTCAATAATAATTATACTCTCATAAACTCAGAGCAGATGAAAAGAATGATAAATTCATGCAAACAATTCTTACTAATGGTTGTAAGGGAAGAGAAACTTGATAAAACCAATGTATTTGAGGGTTGTAATGCTAAACAACAAGCTGATTTAGAAAAGGTTGTTTCAGAGTATGATATCTTGTTTCAAGAACCTAAAGGTCTACCACCCAAAAAGGAAATACTACATGATATTATTTTGCAGCAAGATTCTCCCTTGCCTAACATTGGAATTTACAGGTTGTTTGCTTTAGAGAATGCTGAAAGCAAGAAGCAGGTGTAGGAGTTGCTCGAGAAGGGGTTCATGAGGCCTAGCACATGACCATGTGGGTCACCAATCGTTTTGGTGAGAAAGAAAGATGGCTTGTGGAGAATGTGCATTGATTACCGAGCACTCAATAAGATAACAATAAAAAATCGTTATCCCCTTCCTCACATAGATGATCTTTTAGATCAATTGAAAGAAGCTATTTATTTCACCAAGCTAGACTTGCACAGTGGATACCATCAGGTTAGAGTTGCAGAACAAGATGCATGGAAGACTGATTTCAAAACAAAGCAGGGATTGTATGAGTGGCTGGTTATGCCTTTGGCTTAACTAATGCTCTTGCTACTTTCATGAGATTAATGAATGATGTACTCAGACCTTTTCTTGATGATTTTGTTATGTGTATCTAGATGATTTCTAATTTTTAAAAAAACGTTGGAAGAATACTTAAAGCATGTTAAGGAGACACTAGATGTTTTGAAAGAGAAAAAATTCATATTAAACTCTCAAAATGTTGACTGCCAATATTCCTATGTAGTAAAAGCTAATGATTCTGGTCAATATTGTAACTAAAATAGGAATTTGGCAAAACATCTCTGAATTATTTGGGTCATATAGTAGGGGGTGGTGAATTGAAAATAGATCCCTCTAAGGTGGCATTCATTGTAAACTGGCTTAAGCCCAAGTCTGCTACAGAAGTGAGAAGCTTCTTAGGGGTAGCACAATATTGGAGGAAGTTCATTTCTAACTTTTCCTCAATTGTAGCTCCCTTACATGCTTTAACAGGATTGAACAAGGTGTTTCAGTGGGGAGACAAACATCAAAAATCCTTTGACACCTTGAAAGAAAAGATTAGTACAACACCTTTACTAGCACTACCTGATCTTCAAAGACCATTTTAGATCCAAACAGATGCCAGTGACTATGCCATGGGAGCAGTGTTGACACCTCACGATAAACCCATATTTTACCATTCTGAGACTTTTAATCCTGCAGTATTTAACTATCCTACATATGATAAACAATTGTATGCATTGGTTTAGAGTGTGAAAAAGTGGAAACATTACTTAATGGGAAAAGATACAGTAATACATACTGATCATCAACCACTTCAATATCTACACTCCCAAACTAAGTTGTAGCAATCAAGACACTATAGATGGATGGGTTTTCTACAACAGTTTCATTTAGTCATCAGATATAAAAAAGGCATACACAATAAAGTTGAAAACATGTTATCTAGACCCATTATAAATGCATCTACTATACTGAAGCATAATTTTGTGCTACATGAAACTTGCATTGAACAATATTCTCAAGATATAGACTTTAAAGATGTATATGCAACTTTAAGTCAAGGCAAACGAGCAAAAGAATTGGATTATCATGTAAAGGGCTGACTCTTATACCATTATGGGAAGTTATGCATTCCACAAACTAAGAGAGTAAAGATAATTAGAGAAGCACACACTTCTCTGATATTAGGTCACTTTGGGGTAAGTAAAATAGTTGCACAGCTGCAAAGATTTTGTTATTAGCCAAAAATGGACGAGACAGTTTCTAGATATGTAAGAGGGTATACTATGTGTGCTAAAATCAAGCCCAAAAACAAAAAACTAGGTTTGTACACTCCATTACCAGTTCCTTCTCACCCTTGGGAAAGTGTTTCCATGGATTGTGTTGGAGGACTGCCTAAATATAGGGAAGTTCATGATTATCTATATGTTATTGTGGATGGGTTCAGCAAAATGTGTATTTTGATACCTTGCAATAAACAAATTACAGATGAACAAACTGCAAAACTGTTCTTTGGGCATGTATGGCTTCATTTTGGATTACCCACTTCCATTGTATCTGATTGAGTCACCCGATTTGTGGGGAATTTTTGGTCAAGTCTGTGGGAACTGACGAACACCAAACTGAAGAAAAGCACAACTTTTCATCCACAAACTGATGGCCAAATAGAAGTAGTTAACAAGACAGTGATCCATTTACTCAGAGGATATTGCAGCAAACATCCTAAGCTTTGGGATGAACATTTGTGTTATGTGCAGCATCCTTACAACAAAGCAAAACATTCTTCTACAAAGATCTCCTTTTGAGACCTGTTTTAGTTTCACACAAAGGTCTCCTTTGGATTTTGTCTTTGGTAAAGATACCACAGTTGAGGGACACAGTGATGTGGACAGGGCAACTAGGTTCATTAAACAAATCCAGGAGATCCACTAGGTAGTACGGGAACATCTGGAAAAGAGCCAAGCCAAATACAAGGCAAGGCATGACAAGCATTGGATGGAGCATAATTTCCAAGTTGGTGACCAGGTCTGGCTGTATATTAGCAAGGACAGGATGTAAGGTGAAGGTAAAAAGCTAAAGCCTATCAGGTATGGACCTTTCAAAATACTTGAGAAGATTGGTGAGAATGTTTTTCACCTTGATCTACTAGTTTACATGCACATCTACTCAGTCGTGAATGGAGATTGCTTGAGATTGTTTGAACCCTCACTAATTGAGAATCCCAAAGAGTAGAATCAATTGCCTTCTATTGATGACCTATTACCTAAATATCTTAATGAATTGTAGGAGGACACAGTTCTGGACAGGAAGGTGAGGACAACGCATAGAGGAGATGTTGAGTACCTTAGAGTAGGGCTCAAGGGTTCAAAGCTGAGTAGTGCAAAGTGGATTGAGATTAGACAAGTAAGACAACAATATTCACTTAGTCAACGCTTGAAAACCAACTTTTGGTGGTCCAAAAGCTTTTTCAGTGGGAAGGTCGTGATCTGAATTGGATCCATGAAGATTATCATAGTACCATGAATGTATCAAATCAGGACAAAAACTTCAGATTCAAGAGCACAGAGTGATCAAAAAAACCTCTGAATAGTGGCAGTTGGCAGCCAGCGAGGAACGACGAGGACCTCGGTCAAAGCGCGTTGACCGAGGCCCATGGAGACTGTACAGGAGGCGAAGCTGGCATGTGGGAAGCACAGATCGAGAAAAGGAGGTTGTTTCTGATGGGAAAATCCCCTCGAAAAGGAAAGCCCTGAAGCGCTCGGTCACATGGAGCTGGGAAAACCCTGGGGAAAGTGCTAAAGGCTAAAGGTGGGACCCGCGCTCCAAAATCGATAGCATATTGGGGGCACCCTTGGGCAATAAGTGGATTGAAGAAAAATGAGTGATTCCATTCAACGCCCGATGCATGGCAGGCAGATGAGAGAGAAAACCACCACTCATTGCACGCTAATGGTCGAGCAAGTCAACCGTGCGAAATGAGCGAATGATGTTGGATCTAGGGGCTCCAGATCTAATAGCTGAGAATGCGCTCGATGAAAGAACTAGATTTGACAGGGGATTAAGCCATGATCTATAAGGATTCAAGGTCTGATTTGAATGCTGAGGTGGCAGATGAGTCATTTCCTGACGTAACCGAAGAATCGAACCGACGAGGAAGAGGTGGCATAGTTCACGAGAGGATAAGTGGCCACTACCTGTGAGCTGATGACCATGATGCAGAGACAGGTAATTCCAAGCGAACAACAACAGGTGATCCAATGGAGGTGGAAGGGTAATAAAACAATCATGATATCAACTGGGTTTAAAGCCATGAATAAAGAACAAAAAGGACCAGAGGGGACACCGAGAGGAAGAACCAGAGAGAGAAGATGAAGACAGAGAAAAGAAAAGACAGTGAAGCAAGAAGTAGAAAGGCAAAGAGCTGAGCTGACCTGCAGCACAAGGCAGCATCGAGCAATCCCTGAGAGGATCTGTCGAGAACTGAGCACCACATTGGGCTCCTCCCCTTAAAGACCAAAAAGGTTAAGAGCTGGTAAGGAAAAGAGTTTGCGCACTCTAGTGGCTTGGGGAATCCAAGAACCACCCTACCAAGCAATTCTTAGGAGACTTAGATTAAGCTCCTCTTTGTAATTCTTTACTTAAAGACACAATAAAAGAAGGCCATCACTGAAAGCTGGACTAGAGACGTAGCCCTGGAGGATAGGGTGAACTCCTTATTAATTGTTGTGTTCTTGTATTTTCTTACTGTGTTTCTCTGTTGTTTTCCATATTTTCAGTGTCTGTGTATTTCGAAATCTAATCGATCTGTTGCCTAAAATCACATAGACACACACCAGCACATGAGTCTATAATACCTTCATGAAATAATTATTTAATTGAGATCACTCAAGGGTGATTTTCAGATCACTCGTCGACCATGATCATTTTAATATCACTTCGACTTTGAAGCACTGATGACTCTGCTCATGCTGGACTGACAAGATCCTCTTGGATCAATCCTCTCCACTTGAAAGATTTTGGAGCACAAAAGTTTGACTAGATAGATAGCAAGTGAGGGTGGAGCTCCCTCACTCTCCACCTTGCCTTGATGATGTACAAATACATTCGATCAACAACCTGAAAGTCATGACCTTGATGATGTTGACCATGGCGCATTTTGAATCTGTGAAATGTTTCATCCATCTACAACATGCACAACTTGCGAACATGGTTAAACAACCTGTTATGAACATGGAAATTGACTTCTTTCCATGAAGTACCATGAATTAGTGATTCATAAACATCTTTGAAAACAATATCTACAGGATATTATTCAATACTATTGACATGTACTAACAATCTATTTTGTGGAATGGCAGAAACATTCAAAGAAATTCTTGACATCATACCAGCTACTTGTTTTGATATACTTTCATGATTCCTGATTACTAAGTGAACTTGTTGCAATAAACCCATCAAACTGTAATGTGAAAACTACTGCAATTTGGTTCGATTTTGAAAGTATTGAAGTGGCTGTTGATTTGTTTGAATCACTGTTTCCTCATTCATTAAATGATGTCTCCATGGATTAACACTTTCCCTTAATGCATAAGTTTCCATTTTATGTATTGGATACTTTGACACTGCTTTAGAAAAGGCTTTTGATATCAAAACAAATAGGCTTCCTCTCTACTTGAAAAGAGGCTTCAAGACTGTTTGAAACATGAAATGGTGATACAATATAAGAAAAATGTAACACTGACTTTCCCCAATACTGACCTACATCCCTGTAACTTATAACTCCCAAACTTGGACTAAAATGATATATTCTAACGTTAGGAAGAGGAACTTTGGACATCAACTATAACTCATGTTGGATTCCCTATTTATGAGTAAGATGTTTGGGTTCTTTAAATAGAACCGAAAAAGTTTCTACCTCTTGGATCAAAATGTCTTTAAACTGAGACTCATAACTTCAACAAACATCATGTTGACTATTATGTTGTTCCTTTACACGCGTGAGTAAAAATATCTTAGTTTAACTTATTATTCGCTTCATCTGATTAGCAACAACTAAATTCAAGTGAGTTTTACTTTTATGTTCCCTGAAAATAAATTCAACCCCATCTTCCTAAAGGTGATATTTATGCTCTCTCCTATAAAACAATGCATCATGATCATAAAGATAAAGACTTCATATGACAACTCCACATATGTCTACTGGAACCACATCTAATTCCACTTCATCAATGTAATTAGCTGTAATGGAAAATTTTAACTGACACTGCTTTGTGACATTTATT
This sequence comes from Pinus taeda, assembly GCA_000404065.3. Taxonomy (NCBI): domain Eukaryota; kingdom Viridiplantae; phylum Streptophyta; class Pinopsida; order Pinales; family Pinaceae; genus Pinus; species Pinus taeda. The sequence goes on along the minus strand of APFE030149802.1, from coordinate 36,247 downwards.
TGAGTTGATTTATTCAGCCAACCTAATGGGTATGGTCTTGGATGATTCTATGTCTCCAAACCGAACTTCTTAACTAAATATTCAAATATTAAATTTTTTTGTGATCCACTGTCAAACATTGTATCTATCTTTGTATGCTTACAAGTTATCCTTATGTTAAATAGTTCAACTCTTTTATCCTCATTTGAAGGATTTATGTTTGATGAAGATGCAATAGTATTAGAACTTGAACCAGTGTCAGAAGTTTTACTTGTCGAAACTATGGAAGTTATCCTCCTTTCATCACCTAAATCAGGGCCTAGATCTAGTTGGATTTCTACATTTTCTTTCTTTTCATCCTTCTCCTTAAGGAACTTCTTTGGCTTAAGTTCGGGATTAAGTTTCCAACACCTAGATTCATCATGAATGAATCTCTCGCAATGAGAACAAGTAGGTATTTCCTTCTTAGATGTCGTTGATTTCTTTCCCTTTCAATTGTTTTTCTACTTGCTGTCATTGGAATCCTTGATTTCCAACTCTTTGGATGATTGTGTTGAAAACTGGAATGGTTTTCCACTTGATTCAATATGTATGTCTTGAACACACACTTCATCAAAATCATCAGGATTAAACATCAATAATGTATGCTACAAATATGAATGTAAATTGCCAATGTACTTTAATAAAGTTTCACATGTATCTAATGAAATACCATGTGCCAATGATTTCTTTCTGAACTCCCGAGTAAACTATTAAACACTATAGCCTTTACCTTGCCTCAAGTGTTGCCAATCAATAATAGCTTGTTGCATGTATCCTAAAGGATAGAAATTATTCCTAAGATATTTTAAAATCCTAGACCATGAAGAGATGACTTTATCTTTCCGCTTTACATCTATTTGAGTTTTACTTTCCCACTAGATTAAAGTTGTTTCCCCCATTCTAAGTGTATCTAACTGAATTTTCATTTTATCTTCAGAAATGCTCTGAATAGGATAATACACTTCTAACTGATTAATTCAGCTATCTAACTTTGCAGGATTCATTTTTCCATAATAAATAGGTAACTCAAATTTTACATCAAGTTTCAAAAGAGATGTTTTCTTAGGTTTATTTTCTGTTTCAGATTCTGAGCTGGAAGAAGAAGAAGAAGAAGAAGATGATGATGGAGGTGTAGGAGGTTTATTAGCATTGCCTTTACCCTTGTCCTTTTTTGATGTCTTTGAAGAAGAAGTTACATCTCTCACCTTCTTATCTTCATGGAGTTCTCTCAACATCTGTTTCATGCTCAAGAATGCTTGCTAAAACTGTTCCTCACTCATCTTAGTTTCAAGGGTTTCACTTGCATCAGATCCTGTCATGGTCAACTTATGAGCGACTCTTCTCTTTCCAATCTCTGGATCAATATCCTCGAGTGTTCCTTTTCCACGTTGTGACTTTGACTTGGTTAACATTCACTAGAAAAATTCTAAAAACTCAACCTACTCTAATACCAAATTATATGATCTGAAATGATCATATATTAAACTGAAGTAGAATTGATTAATGCAATTAGTGAATTGAATTTTAACTTAAGGTTCTTTAACCATGAGAACGGAATGAAAAATATTGACTTTACAACAGAATTGAAACATAAGAAGCAGGAAAACAAAAGTAATAATAAGAAAATACATTGTGATACCAGACAACATTATTGATTACAGAGTTTGTCCGTGATGGACTATGTCTTTGGGTCCACTTTATTAGGATTGAATCCTAGGAGGTTGGTTATACGGGAAATTAGCCAAACTGATTGTGCACACAGGAACTTCTAGTCATTGTCACAAGAAAGCTCCATGAATTATCTTACCAATGCATGTCACAGTTCCTAATTCCAACTCCTGATGCTCCTGTTACACTGAAAACAAAACTGCCTATGTCCTCCAAAATATGCATACAAAACTATAAAACCACTCCTTTTTTCTCTTCAATGAGAAAAATTGTCTTTATAACCCTCTAGATACACTACAACTCCTTCATGTTGAGTTTAGGAGTGAATAAGCTAACTGTTAGGGTTAATTTAGGGTTTTTGGTTAATGAGTCAATGTCATTAGGTCTTAGGTGTAATTAATTAACAAAATTTGAACCAAAATGACATACAAAACCCACTTTGCGACCTTACTATAGCTTGAGGACTGTTAGCGGTTAGCTAACCAAGAAAAGGCACTGACAATGCATGTGAACAGGTTGATTACCCGTAGTTATGGCTCTGGTGGTTTTGCTGACTGTGTAGTCAGCTGCATTGCGTTTAGATGCTAAGGTTTTGATGACTATTTCAGCACTGCATTTAACCTGACAGTTCCAATGCCCATCTCACTGCTACCCCTCCTGCTCACATGAACACGGTTTCCCTGATGGTTTATCCCTGTCCGCTAACATGTCCCGTTGCAGTTACCCTAATGGTTTATCCCTTGTATCCGCTCATGTGAATACATCTACTGTCGCAGTTCTAACGCGGTTAGGAAGCTGCGGTTATAACTAATTTGAATTTTTATTACAATGGGTTTGCAATGTATTTGGTAATGGTCTGAAAGTGTTTAGACTTAGGTTAATGCATTTTAATGCATAGGTTTAGATATAGGTTAACGAGTTTAAGTGTATTAGGATTTAGCATAGGTTTTATCACCAAGTCTTAGGTTAAGGTTTTACATTAGGTTTGTTCTTTATCTTTTTAGGGCTATTACTTAGGTTAATGTGTTACATCACTTTGATTTTGATACTAAATCCCATGCACACCTCTTCCCCACAATGTGACATTTGTCAACATCACATGACGATAAACACATTTCGACAACCAAACCCTGACATAACTGAAAATAAACACTATTGACAACTAGGTACCACACCATATCCTTCAAACACCATGAAAACCATATCAACCATTTATAACACTGGCGGAACTGAAAATCAACACCGAGAAACCTAAACCATAAACATCACTATCGAACTGAAGATACCAAACACTAAATGCTGACAATGAACACTAGCAAAGTTGATAAAGTTCAAGACCTCATCGACCATGATCATTTGAAAATCACTTTGACTTTGAACCATTGAAGGCTGTAGGTTTTAACCCCGTACAGAAATTACCTGCATACGAATTCTAAATCACAGGAAAAACAAAAATGCGAGAGCATAACACATAAAACACATATACACAGAGATTTCCCACTGGATCTCAAAACCGAGACTACCAGCTTGATTTTTCATTATATTCCTTTTAATGTTGCAATACATATTTATACATGTCGAAGCATCCAATACCATGGACCGAAAACCATAGTTAGGTTCGCCCAACCTAATATAGGCTCCAAAAAAAATTTTCTCGGGGTGCTGCCCCGAACCCCGTAGAGGGGGGCTACCCACCCCCATCAAACCCCCCGGACAGGGGGGGCTGCCGCCCCCCCTGTGACCCCACCTTTACCAGCAACACCTTTTTGTCTTCTATCATATCCCTCACAAACTGATATTGAACATCAATGTGTTTTGTCTTTGAATGATAAGCAGGGTTCTTTGCCAAGAAAATTGCACTTTGGCTGTCACAGTCTATCCTTATAGCTCCATGTACTGACCCCATACTTGAACACAATCTCTGCAACCAAACTGCTTCCTTGCTTGCATGAGTGGCTGCCATGT
>APFE030149802.1:1292-31000 GCA_000404065.3 Pinus taeda | reverse complement strand
CATGGCCTCTTTTCAGAGTTTTCCATCGTCTGAATCCACTGCTTCCTTCACAGTTCTTGGATCATCATCAGTAACAGACAAAGCAAAGTTTGAACAGAAAGCAGATGGACTATACCTTTTTGGCTGCCTTCTTTCTTGAACTGATCTTCTCACAGCCGGAGTTTGTGGCTCTTCATCTTCTGATTCCTCCTCTGCTTCAGAGTCTGATTCTTCCTCCTTTAGTTCAAACTCTATCTTCATAGGTTCCTTTGGTTGGACTTCATGTTTAATAACATCTTTCACCTCTCTGAACACCACATCTCGACTGTACACAACCTTCCGTGTGACTGAGTTCCAAAGCTTATAACCCTTTAAACCATCCTTATACCCAATAAAGATGCACTTTTCAGATTTACTATCCAACTTGGTTCGTTTCTCCTTTGGAACATGTAATTATGCATCACATCCAAATACCCTCAGATGTGAAAGAGAGGGTTTCTTACCAGTCCATACTTCTTGTGGAGTCTTATCCTCCAACGCTGATGAAGGTGACCTGTTGACCAAGTAACATGCAGTATCCACCGCCTCTGCCCAGAATTCCTGTCCTAACCCGGCACCACTGAGCATGCTTCTTGCCCTTTCCATCAATGTCTTGTTCATTCTTTCTGCGACTCCATTTTGCTGAGGTGTATATGGAGTATTCTTCTGCCGTGCTATACCACACTTCTTACAGAATTCTTCAAATTCCTTGCTGCAAAATTCTCCACCATTATCTGTCCTCAACACCTTTATCTTCTTCTCTGTCTGATTTTCCACCAGAGCCTTAAATTCTTTAAACCTGTCAAAGACTTCAGATTTCTTCTTAAGGAAATATATCCATGTATTCGTTGAGAAGTCATCTATAAATGATACATAGTACACAGACTTACCCAGTGATGGAACTTTCACAGGTCCAAACACATCACTGTGCACAAGCTCTAATATTTGTTTCGTCCTCTTACCACCAGAGGGAAACTCACCCGATTCTGCTTCCCATATACACAATTTTCACAGAAATCAAAATCCAGAGAGCTATTACTCATACCTTCTACCATACCTTTACCATGAAGTATTTGAAGGCCCTTCTCTCCAATATGTCAAGCCTTTGATGCCACAACATGGTATTCTCTCCAGAGACCACTAGATTTTCTGCTCCACTTTCAGGAACCACAGAGTTGTTGCACCCGTCAACAACAGTGCTACCTTGCAGCTTGTACAGAGTTCCGATCCGAACTCCCCGCATCAATACCAGTGCTCCTCGAACCATCTTGTAGGTATCCTTCTCGACACTGTCTTTACACCTGCATCATCCAACTTGCTTACAGAAATCAGATTTCTGGCCAACGCAGGAATATGCAGAACACCCGGAAGGGTTCTAACCCTTCCACCTTGCAACTTCAACTTTACTTTTCCATGACCAATGATTCCAGCCTTCCTATCATCTCCTAAGAAGACATCACCACCATCATATTTCTCATACTCGCAGAACCACTCTCTATGGGGAGTGAAGTGAAAGGATGCACCTGAGTCAATCAACCATGCCTCATGATCTACATGTGTACTTGAAGAAGCCAAGTACACATCCCCACCTTCATCTGAGGTGGTTTTCACCTCTGCAGAAGGAGCATCGTCAAATCTTTTTCCTTTATCAGGAGCTTTAGATTTACACTCCCTTTTGAAGTGCCCTTCCTTTCCGCATTTCCAGCACACCACCTTGTAGGTTTTCCTGGAGATTTAGATCTCCCTCTAGATTTAGATCTCCCACTCGATGACTTATTTTTGTTTCTGTTCTGGGACCGTCCTCGTACAGACAAGGCATCACCATTCTGGTTGTCCATATTTTTTCGTCTCATCTCCTCTGTCAGCAAGGCTGAGACTATTTCATCAAGCTGCAAAGCAGTTGCATTGCTACCTATTGCAATAACCAGACTATCCCACGAGTCTGGTAGAGAACACAACAAACTGATGCACTTATCTTCATCTGAAATTTAATATCAACAGATAATAACTGACTTATCGCAGTATTAAATGCATTCAGATGTTTTGTCACCGAGTCTCCATCTTTCATCCTCAGGTTATACAGCTTTTTCCGCAGGAACAGTTTATTCACCAGAGACTTAGATTGGTACAAAGTCCCTAACTTGTCCCATAAAGCCTTCGCCGTAGCTTCCCCTGATACATTCAACAATACTGATTCTGAGACACACAATCGTATTTGGCTCTTTGCCTTCCGATCCAACTTCTTCCATTCTTCATCGGTCACTCCCGTTGGTTTAGTACCTGGATCTACCGCGATCCACTGATCTTTATCCACCAATAGATCCTCCATCTTGAGTTTCCACAACTCAAAACTCTGACCATTGAACTTCTCAATCTCTATCTTTCCGCTGCTCGCCATCTTCTTTCACCACCAGAATCGATCTCGCAGATGTCCCACTGAACAGGGTCTACCACAGGCCCGAGCGAAACCCCTCAGCAACAAAGGCGTCCCCTTGAAGCCAAACAGCTCTGATACCAAATGTAGGTTTTAACCCCGTACAGAAATTACCTGCATACGAATTCTAAATGACAGGAAAAATAAAAATGCGAGAGCATAACCCATAAAACACATATACATAGAGATTTCCCACTGGATCTCAAAACCGAGACTACCAGCTTGATTTTTCATTATATTCCTTTCAATGTTACAATACATATTTATACATGCCGAAGCATCCAATACCATGGACCGAAAAGCATTGCGTCCAAAACCATGGACCAAAAAACCATAGGTAGGTTCGCCCAACCTAATATAGGGTCCCAAAAAAAAAAATATTTCTCGGGGCACTGCCCCAAACCCCGTAGAGGGGGGCTACCCGACCCCCTCAAACCCCCCGGACAGGGGGGCCTGCCGCCCCCCCGTTGCGCAATCGACGCGGCAAAGGGGGGGCTCCACTCCCCCTCTAACCCCCTGGTTCACTACGTAGGTTAGTTGTGGAAAGAATATAACACAACCCAACAAAGACTTTGCTCATGCTGGACATACAAGATCCTCTTGGATCAATAAGAATTGCGTAGTTATTAAGAAAAATGCTTACGCAGTTTCTAGAAATAATGATTGCAATGTCCTTAATGGCATATGTTGCACAACACCTAAATATTACATAGTCCTTGATGACAGTGCTTTTGTAGTTGACAAGGATAGTGATGTGCAATCTGTATGGAAAATTAGTGTGCAATTCCATTTTTTAGTCTCTCTCACTCTTAGTTGCGAGTGTACCATCATCCCAGGGAGTTTTATCAACTGTCATTTTTCTGTGCTATTGCTTTCACTTTCACGACTATGATTTTTTCTTTTCTTCACTTTCGCAAGTGTTGCTTTTTATTTCTTTATCTTTCGCATGTGTCTCTTTCATTTTCTTTAGCTTTTGTAAGTGTCATTTTCACTTATTCTTATTTTCACAAGTGTCAATTTTGATATTTTTCACTCATGCAAGTGTTTCACTTTGGCACACCATTGAGGTAGCTCTACGACACTCTTCTAAATTAGTTGATCTTATATTTAATAAGAATATGTTCTAGACACTCTCCCACAGTTTAGTGCACTTTCTAGTTGCAACCAAAAATTGTATTGTAACTTGTATTCTAATTGTTACGAAGCTATGTTTCAATGGATGCACCTAGAAATAAGTGTTTCTTTGCTGTGAATTCAAGGTATGTGTTGTGACCCTCTGCATTATTTTTTTTTTAACATCTAAAGGATGCAAAAGATAAGAGAGTTTTTTAGCCATCTTCAAAGCCAGAGAAGCACTCAAAGCTAAATCAAACTCCCTCTAATGGATAATGCTCAGAATTATCTTTCCAACGGTATGTGGAACTCTTCAAATTGACCCCAAAGTCATAATTTATAGCAGACCAGAGATGTCATTGAAAACCGACAGCCATGAAGAAAATGCCTTAAGGGAAAATCCTTCAATTGGAGATCGGAGGTCCCAATAGTATGTGAATCAACCACTACAAAGAAATTGTGGGGGAAAATGGGTTGAGAAGGTAAAATGTCTACAGTTTCCTAGAAAAACGTGAGAAAGGAATTCAATTCAAAACTAAGGGTGGATGGGCCTTTTCTCTCTCCTCAAACTAGACACGTGGCTACATAGGATTAGCTCCGATAGGTGACACATGGTGGTACACAGGACATATGGCATGATGATATGGTACTTTTAGGGTCCTATGGGGCCATATCTGGGTGACATGTGTCACCACTTAGGAAGCGACTTGTGGCAGTGATGATTTCCCCAATCGGTAATCGATGATTGACAGTAGTAGCATATTATGCATTAAAAGGAATTCACCAATAGTAAACTTCCGATTGGGGGGCTCCAATAAGGGAGCTAGCCCTTGGTGAAAAGAAGAGTAAGGAATAAAGGGCTAAGCATAAGAGGTGATCGACAATCAGCGATCACAAGCTTTTAGAGGTCATACCAATGGCACGAGCCAAAAAGTGTCGATTGCAATATTCCAAGTGGACCCAATCGACAATTGGCGATGGGTGATAGTAGCATATTGTGCATCAAAAGGAATTCATCAATAATGAACCTCTGATTGGGGGTCTCTGATAGGAGAGATGACCCATGGTCACAAGAAGAGTAACAAAACAAGGGCTAAGCACAAGAGGTGATCGAAAATCAACGACAACAAGTATTTAAAGGTTATACCAATGACACAGGTTAGAAAATATTGATTGCAATATTCCAAGTGGGCCCAATCAACAATCAAAGATCGCAAGTCTTTGGAGGTGATACCAATGGCATGGATTATAAAGTGTCTACTACGATATTCCAAGTTGGCCCAATCAATTATCGACGTGTGTAGTGTCGCAAAGGTGGTCCAGTGTAAAGGTAAATGATTTTGCTAATAAGCCAGATTTCATGTAACAAAGGAAAGGGTCTCCCAGACATGCATTCAAAGGCTTTAGCTCCCCAAGACTAAACACCTAACTATATCCCTTGGTCATATGATGAAAAAGGGGAAGGGCTCAAAGCACAGGGGGCCTAAAGGGGATCAAAATTCACGGTTTTGCAAAGGTTTTTCAATCTCAAGTACCAGTGCGGGAAAATCCCTGGTATTGCACCATGGGTGTTTTAAAAGTCATATAGGGATCTGATAGTGTTATACAAGGAACCTGAAGGGATGAATGAGTCAACAACTACAATCCATGGGAAACACAGAAACCATCATGATGATTACTCTCGGTCCTTGCAAGTGGAAAAATAAAACTGTTAAGGAAAAAAGTGATAGGGAACCGACCTGGAGCATGTGAGACATGATGTAGAAAAATCATTACTAGAAAAGAGGCCATTTGTTGGGATGACATTCACTGGGTTAGATTGGGGTTAAGATAACCCAATTTTTGGATATAATTTTGTAAACAATGTAAAGTGTCTGTGATTTGTGGATGCAGAGTGCGGAGGTAAATAGGGGTCAAAGGGGCTTAGCCCCTTGTTTTATGTAAAGTTTTGAGTCAGTTTTGAGATTCACCCATGGTCTGCAGACCATGGTATTGTATGGAAATTCTATAAATAGTGAGTTTTAGCAAAGGAACAAGTAGGCTAAGTAAGAAGAGCAAGAAAAAAGATAGTGAGTTAGGTTGATTGAAGAGTCTAGGGTAGGAAGGCTCTGCTTCCTGCACTTAGATATGGAGAGAGAGGCTCCGCAACTGAGTGCGCGGAGGCCTAGGAAGTGTCCACAGCTGAGTGTGCAGACCCCTATAGATGTCTGTGCAGGGAAGTTTGAGTCTATAATCTTGAATTGAAGATTAATAATTATGGTTTTTTGAAGAACTCTTGGGTATTTCTATTTATCTATGTTAGTGTTATATTCTATTAATGAATGATTTCTTTTATGGGATATTGATTTCATGTCACACGATTCTCTTGAATAAATGTTAATAATGTCGAAAATGCATGTCTAAGTATTTTTGTAAAGACTCTAAGGAATTATCTTATGTTTACTAATAGCTTAAGTAAATATGTGCGAACACTACTCTATGACTGCTCTCGGATGTGCGTAAGTAGGTCAATTAATTTTTAAAGGTCCACAAGGATTGATCAAAGACCTTTGCAAAGGGTTGAAGGCTATTTTTATAGAGTGCAACGATGAGCCCTAAGAGCTTATCAATCTGCATGAAGGCGGATCTAAGGCTGGAAGACATCAAACTAGCCGCTACATGTAGAAATTTGGTTCTTGCGTCCCCCCATGCTGCTTCGAGTGAGACTACAGCCTGTGCTACATGGGTTGTTGCCAAAAGGGATAGTAGTGTAGGGTTTTGTTGGTTGGAATAGCTAACTCCTAACCTTGGTTAGGACCCCCTAAGCCAACAAATGGTTTCATCATCGGGATCAAGATCTGCTTGAAAGAGATATGTGATGTTGCATCATTGGAATCTAACCAAGAAAGAAATTGTAAAGTGGTTGGATCAGAATATTTATGAGTTCGTGGTGCAAGAAAATAGGAATATACACCCGTTGAAGGAAGAGTGATTGAATAAGTATCTGTATACGGAGATACACGATATCTTCTCCTGCACCTTCCCCATTGAGCTATATGAATGGTTGGCTAAATTGACAAACATCCAAGGAAGGTGGAAGCTTGATAATCCTATAGTGTGGACTCCAAAATTAGTGAGACAATTAGAAGCCTCTGAAAACAAGACTACGCGCGATGTCGATCACTAGCTCAATCAAATTATAGGAGGATATGTTACAGAATTTGCAGTTGATACCTCAGTTAGCTATAGTGAAGTGGAGCGAAGATTTTTCAAAGGACCGTGAGGTAAATATTTAAGATCATTGAATACTTGGATTAAAATGTTGTTGTGTGAAAAACGGGTGATGCCATTACCTTGATGTTTAGATCTACGCGAAGTGGATGACTCTTTAGAAATCACAAAGGATCGGGACCGGAGTATCGTCCATTAATTGGACCTCCTTCAAGTGATGATGAAGGGGCGGGATAGACTATGCCACGAAGTGTGATTCAGCTAATCACTCAGGGGATTCCTTGAATAAATCATCCTTCCATTTCTCCTCCACCTCCACCTCCACCGCATACAACTTCACCCACATTTCCACCTCCACCACCACCATTCAACATGGTGAATATGATGAAAATTTCGATCTTGAAAGGCATAGGTAGTGAAGATGCAGAGTAGTTATGGTCTGTTGCAAATGTTGTATGGACAAACGCAATAGGTTACTGATGAGAATATAAATAAGGTATATATGGTTACCTTTTGTAGTATCATGTGCTAACCTAGTATATTAAGTATTTCTTTAATAATCCTATTGCAACATTAGCGGAGACTAAGGCGACTTTAAACAAAGAGTTTAGTAAGCCTAATTCTGACTCACAGTCAATAATTGGATTTAAAGAAATCATGATGGGCGTCAATGAGACGCCCTGGGAATTTGATAAGAGGTTTAAGTGTCAGATCATAGAAGCTAACATACAGATCACAAATAGCTAGCATTGTGATTGGTTTATCGCATCGCTTTTGCCCCATTTGATAATTTCTCTTTCACAGCAAAAGATAGCAACACAGGCAAAAACATTGGAAATCATGATGAGGATGCATGTATCAGCTATTCATGATACGAACCTAAGGGTACAATAGATCCACCCATAGTTAGCAAGCCTACACCTAGAGTTACAGAGTTCGAAGAAAGACAAGGAGACTAAACCAGAAGTGTGTGTGGAAGTCTGGTGTTCGAAGTGCAAGGGCTAGGGGGACGATAAATATCACTCTCCTGTGTACGGAAATTATATTACAGGAGGGGGGTCAATTCCCCTAAAGCGAGAAGCCCCACCAGGGCCGAGCGCGGGGGCTACATTATGGTGTGCTATTTGTCATGTTGTTGGACAAAATTCGATGGATAATTGCCATTTACTTCAAAATTTCATCCAGAAAACCCAACAAATTTTCTGTAACATATGCAAATCTATGGGTCAAAATGAGTGCCACTGTCAAAGGTATGAGCTGATGATGGAAATGATGCCTACAGATCATATGCAAGCAGAAATGCGGCCTCGACATCAGGTGTCGGAGGATCACGTGGAGGATATTAGGGTCGAGGATGGGACAATGGAAGAGGAGGACCTAGTAGAGGATGTGGTTATATTATCTACTACAATTGCAAACAATCAATGCACTATGCGCGAGAGTGCCATAATCCTATACACCCCTCATGTCAATATTGTGGAAATTTTGACCATACTATAGAAGAATGCCTGGTGGTGATAGCTGAAATGTAAGAGAAGAAAGAACAGTCGCAGCAGACTACGCAAAATATATAGATGATGAGGGCTAATCCCCACGAAGAAGATCAAAACATTAACATTGTGCTAAGAAATGGACTGAGGAGTGATGCTGACAAGGCTAAAAAAATTGAAGAAGAAGGATGGGTCCACAAAGCACCAGAAAAAGAAGTCGGATTTGAATTGAATCGCACTAAGGAAACATTTATGGAAGCTAAGAAGAGATTCGCTGAGGCCTCCACCTCAGGAAGCTAGGACAAGGCGCAAGAAATCAGCGCACTTGCAGAGGTTGATCCCTCTGTACTCACTATGTTTTTGGAAACCTACATGAAACTGTTGCGCGATACCAAGGCTGTGGAGGGCTTGCACGAATTAATAAATAAATGTGCCAGTAAAGAGAAGCCCCTGACGGACACCACGTAGTTATAAAGATTGGAAAAAATAAGGCACTAATTGCGTGTGAGATGAGGTCCACTGCATAGATATGTGATTACGAGATGGACTAGGTCATTTTGGGTTTGGGAACTGATGTGAACGTATTACCGAAACAAACATGGGAAATGATGGGGAGACTTGCGCTGCAATGGTCTCCAATTCAGCTCAGAATGGTGAACCAATAGAAAATCATCCCCATGGGGCGGTTATATGGCATAACAGTTGATATTGAAGGTGCGAGCATTGTAGCGGACTTTGAAGGTATAGAAATTTTTTATGACAGTAATCCCTACCCCGCACTCCTCGAAATTGACTAGGCTATTGATATGAATGGGGTTATCAATTTGAAGAAGAGGACAATGTCATTTAAAAGGAAGTCACTTTGGGTTATAGTAACATTGGACCCTGCAGAAGGGGCGCAGTATACTGAACCAGTCCGTGACTATGAATAAAATGATGATGAACTGGATAAAATCTACAAAATATTAGGACTAGATCACTTCGACAATAGATGGGAGGATTATATGGGACTGGGAGAGTTACTACACCTCTGATTCAGATGAAGAGTTGGAGCATTGGAATAATTGCTTCCATTAAGTGTCTACCTTACGATGCAATATGATGACAAAGTCGATGCACTACGTTTCATCGAAGGTAAGGAAATTACCCTATTATGACGATTTAACTCATGTAGGTCTGTTTTTGGATGAATTTGAGCGTGAAGTCCTTGAGGATCACTGCTTCCAAGCATTAGAATTGGCACGCCTGCACGAAGGTGGGGTACACATAAGGATAGTTTTACTGGATGGTGAGATTACAAAAGAATGATGAAGCTACAGTTTCGGCGTGCTAACACCAGAATGACTAAGAAATATAATGGAAGGGATGATCCGCGTGATCACCTAGCGAAATGGACTAAAGCATGGGGAACAAAACCGCAGCCAATGTGGGTACACATATTTTACCATACCTTGGACTCCATTCCCATGGACTGATATCTGGAAATGGAGCTCTGCCATGGCACTCTAAAAGGGACATATTGAAGGAAGGGTTCTTATTAACCTTCACCTTTGAAGATGACTTCACAAGCATCGATGAAGCGTTGCAATAAATTAAGGCGATTATCTTCAGAACATGACAGAACCTATGGAATGGACCCAACCAGACTAGGGCACCCAGTTGCACCATGCGTTGGAATGTGATAATGTGACCGTTGAAGTTGAGGATGAAGATCTTAGAAATATTAATATTCTAGAGGAAGAAGGGCACATTGAAGTCGAGGGAACACAAATAGAAAATTGGGACATCTCTGCACCTTTGATGACAAAGAAAGTAAACATTAGCATTGAAGAAGAACTGAAGTTCGCGAAAATTGGGGATTATTGGGATGATGCTACAATGGATAAATTTGCTGAGTTGCTCTGCGAATACCAGGATTTCTTCCCTACTAAGTTTTTGGATTTGAAGGGCATATTTGGCAATTCAAGCGTTATGAAGATCACTCTGAATCCGGACGCGAAGCATATTAAAAAAAGGATGTATCGCCTTAATCCTAAATACAAGGAAAATGTTTGCTAAGAGCTGGCTAAAATACTGGAGGCAGGTACCATAGAACTTGTTGAAGAATCTCACTTGATGAACCTGATGGTGATTCGGGAGAAGAAAAAAAGGTGAAATAAGGATTTGTGTAGATATTTGGAAGCTTAATGATGCATGTGTTCACGATGCATTCCCCATGCCATTTACAGATGAAGTATTAGACAATGTTGGAGGGAAGGAGGCCTATTCCTTTAGTGTCGGGTTTTTTGGGTATCATTATATTAAGATCGCGCTAGAGGATAGGAGAAAAATGACCTTCACGATGGAGTGGGGTTGTTTTCAATACACCGTGATGCCATTTGGGCTTAAGAATGCGCCTGCGATATGTTCCCACATAGTCGTAGCAGTGTTGAAAGAGTTCATTCATAATTTCCTGGAAGTGTACTTTGATGACTGCACGATGTTTGGATTAGTCAAGTTCCATGTAACAAGTCTATGCTTTATGTTGGATACATGTCACAGATACTAGATTGCATTGAATTTGAAAAAATGCATATTGTTTGTTTCCTTTGGGATCATGTTGGGTCATGTGGTGCACAAGCAAGAATTGATGGTGGACCCTACAAATATTGTGATAATTGCGAATTTGCAGGCCCTAGGAATGTTAGGAAGCTGTGCACAATGCTGGGACATACAGGATACTATAGAAAATTGATCAAAGCTTATACTAAAATTACTGCACCCATGGAAAAACTACTAAAAAAGGACACAACATTCTGTTGGGATGAAGAATGTCAATGCATCTTAGATGTGTTGAAATAAAATATTGTCATTGCGCCGATCTTGGTATTCCCTTATTGGAAAAAGGAGTTTCATGTACATGTGGATGCCTCTTGCATTGCACTGGGTGCAGTGCTAACACAAGATGGTGATGGAGAAATGCACCATCTCATAGCCTTCACAAGTAGCAAGTTATTGAAGGTTGAGAAAAATTATTCAATGACTGAGCGGGAAGGATAAGCTATGGTATACAGACTACAAAAATTTAGGCATTATCTGTTAGGAGGGCATTTTAAGATGTAAGAAGAACATTCTGCCTTGAAATTCTTGGTCAACAAGCCTGTGTTATAGGGGAAGATCTGCAAATGGTTTCTACTACTTCAGGAGTATGACTTTGAAGTCATTGTGAAGCCAGAGAGGTTAAATGTAGGGCCTGACCATTTGTCACAGATCGAAATAGGAGAGGAGCCTAATAATATGGAGGAAGGGTTTCTAGATGCATAACTCTTTGTGATGCGTGTAGAGGATGACCATTTTGCAGACATTATTCACTTCTTGATTATGGCAATGGCACCAGAAGGATATACAAGTTAGCAAAAGAAGGAATTAGTAGTGCATGCGACTGATTTTTCAATTATTGAAGGACATTTGTATGAAATGGGTGTCGATGAAATATTGCAAAGATATGTGTTGTACTTTGAGTGGGATAGGATTCTGGCTAAAGCTCATGTGGGAGCTGCAAGAGGCCATTATGGAGGCAAGGCAACTGCATAGAAGATTTTGCACGCAGATCTATGGTGGCCAACATTCCACAAGGATTCCAAGGCATATTGTAAAGTGTTAATGCGTGCCAAATAACTGGTAGGCCCTCATGAAGTGATGAGTTAACACTACATCCTCAAGTGTCCTTGCACGTATTTGAGAAGTCAGCAATTGATTTTGTTGGGCTAATTCAGCCCTTGGGAAAGAAGAGAGGTGTGTGTTATATTATCACCGCGATGGAATATCTAACTAGATGGCTGGAAGCACAACCAGTTAAGGATTGTACATGAACTATGACAACAAAGTTCTTATTTGAGTATGTCTTAACTAGATTTGGCTGCCTAAAAGTGTTGATGAGTGACTAGGGTACACACTTTCTGAATGAAACAATCAACATGTTGACTGAAGAACTCCAGATCTACCATCAGATGTGTACACTGTATCACCCATAAGAAAATGGAACTATTAAAGCCTTTAATAAGATTTTGGAGAACGCGCTGATGAAGATCTGTAACACGTAGCGAAAAGACTAGGATGTGCACATACCTTTAGTACTCTGGGCTTATAGGACTACTTGTAAGAAGTTGACAGGGAAAACATTGTTTAGATTAGTATATGGGGTCAAAGCCATAATGTCGATGGAGTACATTGTACCTAGTCTGCACATAGAAGCGTTGATGAATATGGCGGATCGTGAGGCCTTAGAGGAATCGCTCGCGCAGTTGATGGAGCTCGAAGAAGATCAATTTTTGGCATGATTCCATCAACGAGTCTAGAAGGAGTGAAAAAAAGCATGGCATGATCGCCATATCATACTTCGCACATTCAAGGTAAATGAACTTGTCCTATTATATGATAGTAAATTAACTAAATTTCCAAGTAAATTCCAGATGCATTAGTTAGCACCATATATTGTCAAAGAAATTATAGATGGAGGTGTAGTTCAACTCGTGAAGCTGAATGGGGAACCCTTCCTGAGAAGAGTGAATGGGAGCAGTTTGAAGTTGTATACAGAGGAATCTTGAACAATGAATATATGGCAGCAGGATAGTCTTAGTGCTCTAGTTAGTTGCAAGGGAGTGCGAGACTATAAACTACACTGCCTAGCTTCGAGGACAACACATCAAGCAGGCTGTGAGGAGAGTGACGAAGATGCACCCTATGAAGTTGCGCTGAGGAAGCTACACCATGGAGGAAGGCACCACGTAGCAGAGCAGGAAAGTGACCATTGAGGTTACTTTTCATGACTTGACGACCAAAAGATGGTTAAGTGAAGTGGGGTGGTGGCATTTAAGGAAACAATATTTGAAGATCTACTGCGAAAACAACATTTATTATCAGAAATTTGGGGGAATGATCAGATTCAAATTCAAAACCCCCTAAATTACACGTGCCGGTCCAGTAGAGAACACTTTGCACTCTAAGAGTTTTAGTGAATCTCACTGTCTGTTGCCTATGAGCCGAGCGTTCTGGGAAGAATTCTTGTCATGAGCAAACATTTCTCCTGAAGCTCACGAGTTGATTATGGAGAGAATGATTGCCACCAATCCTGCTGAAGCCTTGAGTTTGTAAGTAGCTATCTTCGATGCACTACGACTAGAAGTATGAAGTATAGAGGCTACGCCTATGGTGCCCACAGTTCCAAGGTCGCATAGACCAAAATAGACCATGACAAAAGACAAACAACCTTCCATGAAAGAGAAGCAACCAAAAAAAAAGGAAAAGTAGAAAAAGTCGGTGCCAGTGCATACATCCCCAAGAAAGCATATTGAAACACAGGCAAAGCAAAATAAGGACAAGCAACCAGAGAGAGTAGTGGACCTAGACATGGAAGAATTCCAGGGAACAAAGGATATTGATGTTGAAGGGATTGAACCCATGATAAGGCTACCTGCATATATCCCTTCGCAAAAGGGAAAAGAAAATATTACAAAGGATCCAGATACCAAGAAGTTCACAGTATCCATGCCCCTTCTACCTGAGAAAGTCCCTTTTGAAGGTCCTTGGCTCGCGCGGATCCCATTGTTAAAAATGGACAATTGGGACCTCGTGGACCGCGCTAAATTTCCACATTTTGTGATGGACAAATACATGCGGAAGGTCTATTATGAATAAACAGGTGTTACATCATTAGAGACATAGGAATGGGTCCATGGTGTCAAGCAATTAGGGTTGCTCAATCTCTTGTTGGTACCACACTATCAACACACCCCCATTAATACGACATGTGTGTGCCATCTCCTCACAGTAGTGAATGATGGGTGTTTATGGCTAGGACAACCTATCCCCATAATGGACATGCTGATTCATAGAATCATGTGGCTACCTTAGAAAGGCATGAACCTCGCTAAGGAGTTTCGAGGAAAGACTGGGGAGAAATATCTTGCAGAAAAGATGAAGAGGGAGTACGACCTCCTTAAGAAATCATGAGGGTATTCTATTATTTCCATCACAGACTCAGAAATTCAGTTCATTGCCCAGATTTTAGTAGGGAAGGTTATGATAGAATGTCGCACAAATGAAGTTCCAGTGCTTTTAGTTTCCCTTTCTGTGTAGTGCATGAAGGGCATGCAATTTAATTGGAAAAGGTACCTCTACCAGGAGTTCCTAGCGAACTGCCTAGAAGCCCAGGATGAAACCAAGTCATTCCACTACGCTTAGTTGTTTCTGTCAATTGTGCTCATTGCATGGAGATTGCTCAAGGATAGACAATTTCCTTCGCTCAAGGAAGGATTTCCAGAGGTAGTGCAATTTTCTTCCTTATGGTCTACAAAGGATGCCATGCGGGTTACAAAGATAAAGGTATTTTGGACTTTTGTGGAAATGGATCTTCATTTGGAAATTAGTCAGCATCCAAGGTTGTCCCAACCTTGTTCACATAGCTGTCAGCCTATGCAGCATTCAAGGCTGACTTCCATAGAATCTATATCCAAGTACAAAAGGAGCTAGAGAATAAATAATACCATTTTCCCTATTTCATGTCAGAAATAGACATGCAGGTGGTTGTAGCTAAATGGCCAATAGAGTGGCGTGCCCTGTCACACTTAGATGTTGGACCAGGCATGGGCGTGGAAATTTCTATTGCATAGAAATTAAAGGAGGTTGCTAAGAAAGATACACATACCCTAGCAGAACAAAAAAGGAAGGAAGCTGTGGTAAAATCTTACATGGAGCAAGAACGCATTGCTATGGAGTAGGTGGAAGAAGAACAACGTGAGTCACAGAAAGGTGGCAAGTCACCTTCCTTGGAGACTAAGGAGGAAGAGATTTTAGGAAAAGGTGATGGAGGTAATGAGGGGTAGAGCACCCCCTTCATTTTGAAAAGATGTGGCATGGAGCAGTAGGGAGGAATGTGAAAGAAGCAGAAATCTAATAGAAAGTGGGTTGATCCGATGGTGTTAATAGAAGGTGATCTCAATGATATCGTGATCAAATTTGGGACATTGCAATAGAAGTTCTGCAACAATTTGAGTAGCAATACATGCAGACATTAGGGGGCATTTAGAAGGGTATGCGAGAGTTGGAGCTCCAAGTAACTAGAATCTAGGAAGATGTTGGGAAGATGAGCAGGGAGCAAGCCATTGTCATACGAGGAAAGAGTATAGTTATGGAGATGAGTTGGCCACAGGATGTGAGAGTCTTCCCTTTTCTTGAAGGGTCACTCCATGCCAAAACGGATGAACAACACACACTGCTTCAAAAATTCACAAAAATGCGACTGAACCTTGCCGTGATATCCCTTGAATCTCTACATGCATTATTGTAGGAATCGTGGAAGAGCTCAAGATCAGAGAGAAGCAAGCACTCTCTGTTGTCAATGAAATTAAAGTTAATAATCAACAACTATTCACTGAAAAGACACAAACTCTAAAGGAAAAGGAAGTGCTACAGGCACATAGTTCGCATATAGAGTTAGTAGTAGTAGAGGAATGTAAGACAGTGCTTGAACTTCACATCTTGGAGGATGCATAGCCAGAATCCAAAATCAGCAAATTAGCTGCTCGTGTGCGTGAGGCTAAAGCAGAAGTTGGATGAGTCACATTTGAGTTCAACATGAAGCTTGTAGAGTTGCAGTTAAAGTTACATCCCACAACTCCACCTGAGGTCTAGGAGTAGTGCAATGCAACAGTTATGGAAGGCATGACTACCTTGGATGCCACAGTCATGGAATGTGTGGTGTTGTTTGATCAAGCTATGCAATTGTTAACCAATCTGTAGGAGGACCCAAACCTGGTGATATTGAACACAGAGGTAAGGGAGAGGTATCGCCAATATGATGAGATCAGGGCAAATGCATGCACCTTAACACCAGTGGAGTGCCTTGGAAAGTTACAGGAAGAAAACAGCTATTGGCACGAGTAGAGGAATCATAGAAGAAGGAGGCCTTATTAAAGGCGAGGTTATAGCCTTGGTTGGAGGGAGCTTATCAAGTCATGATTTCCATTCAGGATAATATTAAGGGACTGTAGTATATGCAACAAATGATAAGGCTGACAAGAGAAGGACCAACCACGAGCAAATTGGTCGAGGAGGTTCAACAGGTAGCAATGTAGAGAATAGCCAAAGTTGAAGTGGTCCAGGTGGAGCTAGGGGACCTTCACAATAAGATCACGGCACTAGCAGAGTGACTTGAGGGCGAGTCACAATATTTGTGTTGGGGGCTTGTTGGGATGAGGTCCCCAGGGTTAGTTTGGGGTTAAGATAACCTAATTTTTAGATACAATTTTATAAATATTGTAAAGTCTCTGCGATTTATGGATGCAGAGCGTGGTGGTAAATATGGGTTAAAGGGGCTTAGCCCCTTTTTATGTAAAGTTTTGAGTTGATTTTGAGATTCACCCATGGTTTGCGGACCATGGTATTGTTTGAAAATTCTATAAATAGTGATTTTTAGTGAAGGAACAAGTAAGCTAAGTAAGAAGAGCAAGAGAAAAGATACAGAGTTGGGTTGATTGAAGAGTCTAGGGAAGGAAGGCTCTACTTCTTGTGCTTAGATAGGCAGAGAAAGGCTCCACAGTTGAGTGCGATGAGGCCTAGGAAGATTTTGCAGTTGAGTGCACAGACACCTGCAGCTATGTGTGCAGGGCCATTTTGAGTCTGTTATCCTAAATTGAAGATCAATAAAGATACCTTTCCGAAGAACTCTTGAGTATTTCTTTTTATCTCTGTTAATGTTATATGTTGTCAATGAATGATTTTTTTTATGGGATATTGATTGCATGTTACACACTTCTCTTGAATAATTATTAATGATGTCTGCAATGCCTATCTAAGTATTTTTGTGAAGACTTTGAGGAATTCTCTTATGTTTACTAATAACATAAGTAAATCTGCCCAAACACTAGTGTAGGAATTCTCTCAGATGTGTGTAAGTAGGAAAATTAATTGTTAAAGGCCTACAAGGATTGATCAAAGACCTTTGCGAAGGTCTGAAGGCTGTTTTAACAGAGTGTAGCGGTAAGCCCTAAAGCTTATCGATTTGCACGAAGGTAGATCTAAGGCATTGGAAGACATCACACTAGTCTCTGGATGCAGAAACTTGGTTCTTGCATCCCCACATATTGCTTCAGGTGAGACTGCAGCTTGCACTACATGTGTTACTGGCGAAAGGTCCAATAGTGTAGGGTTTTGTTGGTTGGCGCAACTAACTCTGAACCTAGGTTAGGACCCCCTAAGCTAGCACCATCCGAGGAAGTGGCAAGGAGATATTTTCACAAATCATCATTTCATTTTCGTATGTTCTTTTTATTTAGTTGTTTTGTTAGTCTGTTTTAGTTTAAAAAATAACATCTTTCTATTGTAATAATTGAAGGTGATAGATCTTGCACACCGAGACAACTAGTCATGTAGACAATTGGATGCTCCTGCCTGAACTATTTTGTAACTAATTTCCTAGTTCTCCCTCTCCTTATAAAAGTAAGGAAGAAACACTTAAGAAAGGTTCAAATTTTTTTGAAAGATGACTCTTCTACGAGAACTTTCCTATTTTCATAAAGGCCTTCTTGAAGCTTGTTGTATTATGGTTTTCCTGAAGAGATTAAGGCAAAGTTTATGATGAATTTTGGATTGCAGAATTTTCTTCTCTCTCTGTTTTTCATATATGTTTTTTATTCTTCATAGATTTCATGTCATAGTAGTAACTAGTTGTGTTTCCCTTTAGATACATATTCATTTAAATCAGAAACGTTGGTGGATAATGCCTATTTCAAGGTGGAAATCAAGTCTTTAAAAAGTGTTGCAAGCATCTCACAAGTTCATAACGTCCCCTCTTTTTCATTTCATTCTGAGTCTTAATATATAGGATTCCTATGTCCTAATTCCTATATGACAGATTACTCCTCTGTTATCTCCATCCATTTACATATGTTTTAGCCACTAAATTGTTGCAAGATCTGCACCTTATTTTTCCACCTTAAATCAAAGATTATTTCCTAAGTACTCCTATATATCAACTGCATTCCATTTTTTTATCTTTATGAATGTTTCTAGATCAAATTCATTTGTATTTGTTTGACATAACTGAAGTGTTGCAATCACCTACTCTGAAATCTGTCAAGCACTTTCTTAACATATCCTATGAACTAGTCTACAATAAACCTAGAGGTTGTCTCTAGGAAGCTTTTCTATCTCCTGAAGTACTTGTGCTCCTAGTGCTAGAAAAAGCTAAAACATCTTTTTTGCGTTGTTTTTTGGGAACAAATTTATGAAATAATTTTCCCTGAGTATGACAAATCTTTACATTCCCCCTATTAGGTGAGCAAGGGAATTGTGGGTTGAAGATCGTTCACCTTATCGACTCCACTGTTTATATATTATGATAAATACATTGGCAACCCCAATGCCTAAAATTATAGCTTATCAGAGACCCCATACTCACTTAGATACCTCACAACAAAGTGCTCCCTCCATATTTGACCCAGAAAGAATAATCTCCAGAATAATTTAGAAAGAAAAGACTCTAAATATTGATGTGATTATCTCTTCATTTCCTAAAACATCTGCATCTAGTTCACAGAGGGCAGTAATCCATTATTCTAAACTTACTCCTAGAATTCTAATATATCATCTATAAGGTGATCATTTGTTTAGTAATATGTTAATAGAATTCAAAGAAGAAGTTAAGGAATAAAAGACACACTCCAAATTAGCTTCACCCATAGTGTTAAAAATTCCTCATTCCACTGTCAATCCGTTGTCTTACCTTTATTTATCCCTCAAGCTCCTCCAATAATTCAAGTAACACCTCCACCTCTAATCCAAATGGTTGTCCTAGACTACTTGTTAAACAAGTATGCCTCATTTAATCTGCCTCAAACCCTTAATGCAATGCCATAGGACTATCTCAAGCTCCTACCTATATATAATGAAGAGACCGACATCACAACACAGAGACACATAGAGATATGTGGTGCCTTTGTAGAAAATCAGAATGTAGAGGATCATGATGTAGTGGCAAGAATCTTCGTCCAATCCTTGGATAGAGAAGTCAGGAAGTGGCTCAAATCCTTGCCCAAAAATTCTATTACCACTTGGAAGGAGATGGAGAATTCCTTTTTGCGGAAGTGGGGAGAGAAGAAAGACCACAGATACATCCTCACAGAGTTTAATGCTATCAAAAAGAAATCTGGTGAGGGTATCTCTGATTTTATTAAAATATTTAATAAATTGTATAAAAATCTTCTTGTTGAAATTAAACACCCATAGGTCACTGTCAAAGTAGTATTTGCTGGGGCTTTTGATTTAGATTTTGGTTTCACATTGAGAGAGAGGAGGTCTCCTTCCTTAGATCAAATTCAAATTGACGCTCTCGAAGTATAAGAGAATTATACCTCAATTGAAAAGCCTAGAGGTAGGGCCAATCTGGGAGAGAGGAAAAAAAGGATGGAGGAGGCACCTTCCTCAAGTGGAATATAATTCCAAGCACAAAGGATAGAGGAAATGGATAAGTTGATAAAGAAATTATCGAGCAAACTAACAAGGATAGAGATGGAGAATAAAATCCTTCAGAAACAGAACTTCCCAACTGCCAATCAGGGATGCAAACCAAAATACAGAAGGCCTCCCCTATAGTTAATGCAAAGAGAGAGGAAAGAGAAACAATATGATATGCATCCTCCATTATACATAGAAGATGATCTGGAGGAACCATCACATGATGCAAGCAATTTTCAGGGAAACTTGTACTCATCTATCTTCAATGACAAACAATAACTCAGGACATATGAAGAGGAGGAAGAAATTCACACCACATTGGAAGATGAGGAGATCGATGAATACTACAAATAGCATAAGAAGTATGATCTATGATCATCTAGAAATAGATCAAGAACACCATATTAGAATTAAGGTAATTCTTCCGAAGAGCCCCCTAAGTCTGCTGAAAAGGGAAAGAGACATATAGACCCAACTATCTCATGAAAGAAAGAGTACTCCAACCCAAACAACTGTCATCATGAAGTAATTAAGTCACCTCCTCCCACTAAAGTTTTTCCTGATAGAGAAAAGGAGCAAGTAGGAACTAGAACAGGAAAAAAGGCCATGCACTTTTTAACCTCCAAAATGAACTTGAAAAGGTCAAGATTCCAGTCCCATTGTCTGAGCTCTTGAAACAAACCACCTACAAGGCGCAAGTCTCTTAGTTGCTATTTCCTTCCACTTCAGTCCAACCACTTAACAGTCTAAACCTGTAGGAAGAAAGTCCTTTAGGTAGTCTTTCGACCACATCTTGAGAAGCAATACCCTTTAACCCCACATTTTTATGTCACTCTGGTAGTACATGACCTATTGCTTCACAATTGCATGTTAGGCTCTGGGGCTTATCATAATTTGATGCCATTATCTGTAATGGAGGAGCTAGGTATAGAGATAACTAGACCCTATAAGGATCTCTATTCTTTTGACTCAAAGAGAGTCAAATGCTTAGGGATGATCAAAGACTTGGTGGTAAATTTGGCCTAGGTTCCAGCAAAGAGTTTGATAATGGATGTCGTAGTTGTTGACATCCCAGCTAGGTTTGATATGCGTCTTTCCAAGTCACGGGGCTCTAAGATTGGAGGGTCTATCAAGCTGCATTTGACTTATGCCACCATCCCTATCTTTGGTGGGGAGGAAAGGAGGCTCTATAGAGAATATATGTTCATCAAAACAGTCACCCGAGCCGATTTCTCTCATAATGCATCTATGTATGAGATAGAGAAATACATCTTCTGCTTTGTTCTCAAAGAAGATGAATCCATCCTAGCATAAACATAGATACAACCTGTGTTGGGCTGTGTTATATTCTTTCCACGACTAACCTATGTAGTGAACCAGAGGGTTAGAGGGGGGGCGAAGCTGCCCCTTTGTTGCACCGATTGTGCAGCGAGGGGCTCACAGGGGGGGCAGCAGCCCCACCTGTCTGGGGGGTTTGAGGGGGGCGGGTAGCACCCCTTTACGGTGTGCAGGGCGGCACCTTGGGAAATTTTTTGTTTTGACCCTATATTAGGTTGGGCGAACCTACCTATGGTTTTTAGTCCATGGTTTGGATGCGATGGTTTTCGGTCCATGGTATTGGATGCTTTGGCATGTATAAATATGTATTGTAATATTGAAAGGAACATAATGAAAAATCAAGCTGGTAGTCCCAGTTTTGGGATCTAGTGGGAAATCTCTGTGTATATGTGTTTTATGTGTTATGCTCTCGTATTTTTATTTTTCCTATGATTTAGAATTCGTATGCAGGTAATTTCTGTACGAGGTTAAAACCTACAACCTGCAGTTCAATTGGATTGACAACTCAAGAAAAGTAGCAAGGTATGGAACTTGTATTTTGATGGGGAAAATTAAAAAGAAGGAAATGGGGTAGGAGTATTATTGAAATCCCTATAAGGTAATTTAATACCTCTTTCTTTTAAATTGGAGTTTGAGGCCACCAAAAATTTTGTAGAATATGAAGCACTGTTGCTGGGCCTGCAAGTAGCAAAGAATCTAAACATCGACTGCCTAACAATATTCAGAGATTCTGAATTGGTAGTAAAGTAGATTAAAGATAAATTCCAAAAAAAGAACCCTCGGCTGAGGGCATATATAAATGAAGTTTGGGACTTGATCAACAACTTATTCTCGGAATTTAATGTCCAATTCTTGCCAAAATAAGGAAACGGAATGGATGATTCTTTAGCTATAGCTGCCAACAACTTCAAGACACCCCAAAATCCTCTACTCATATATGAAATTGAATTCAAACACAGACCTTCGATGCTTAAAAATGTGAAAAATTGGAAAGTGCTTGAGGACGATGAGAAAATCAAGCGATTCATGGAATTCATTAGGGAATTCTAAAACTTTGTAATTGATCAAGAGGAGGAAGAAGTGACGAAAGAACATATAACTGCTTGGGAGGAAAGTATCACCCGACACATAGTTCTAC
This sequence comes from Pinus taeda, assembly GCA_000404065.3. NCBI lineage: Eukaryota > Viridiplantae > Streptophyta > Pinopsida > Pinales > Pinaceae > Pinus > Pinus taeda. The sequence continues at coordinate 8,766 of APFE030149802.1, read as the reverse complement.
AACTAAAGGGAAATGTTATCCCATGGGAACTAGTTCCTTTGGAGAGTATTTTCAAATCAAATGATGTGGTTGTTAACCTATTAAACAAGACATTGAGGAACTGGTGGAATATTGCAACATAGGCATAGAGGATGAACCCTGATTGATAAAGCTATCAACAAAGGTCCCTCAACACTACAAACAAAGGTACGTAAATATCCTAAAAGCCTATAAAGATGCTTTTTCTTGGTCATATGATGATTTGAAAACTTTTGATGTAAATATTATGCAACATAAGATCCCTTTGGAGAATGATATCAAACCATGTAAGAAAAATATGAGTCAGATTAATGCAATTCTATTTCCATCCATTGATAAGGAAGTGAAGAAGTTGCTTCAAGTTAAGATCATTATACCACTGAGATACTCAAAATGGGTTCCCAATCTAGTTCTCGTTAGAAAGAAGAATGGAGAAATCAAACTATATGTAGATTTCAGGAACCTGAACAAAGATTATTTGAAGGACAACTACCCATTGCATAAAATGGACCACATTTTACAGAAGGTAGTTGGCTCTACTAGGATGTTAATGATGGATGGATTTACAGGGTATATCCAAGTGGAAGTGGAACCTAAGGATCAAAATAAAACTACATTCACCACTCCATGGGGGACTTTCATGTACGCAAGGATGACCTTAAGCTTAATAAATGCAAGAGAAACATTCTAGAGGGAAATGGATATATCATTTGTGGGGGAGAAAGACAAGTTTGTGGTGGTTTATTTGGATGACATCATTATTTTCTACAAAATATATGAGAAGCTCAGCAAACATTTGAAACCAACCTTTGAAAAGGGTGGAGGCTATTAGTCAAATTTCCTTGCCAAGGAATAAGAAAGAGGCCCAAGTTTTCTTTGGGACGATTAATTTCTTGAGAAGGTTTGTACCTAACTACGGTGAAATAGTGAAAGGCATTATCAAAATGTTAAAGAAAGAGAATGAAGTAAAGTGGAGCCTGAATTCCTGAGAATCCTTCTCTCGAATCAAAAGAGCTTTTGCAGAGGCTCCGGTGCTAGCCAACCTAGACTATTCAAGGCCATTTTCTATGTTTTCTTTTGCCTCCCCACATACTATAGCTACAGTGTTACTTCATAAAAATAAGGAAGGCCATGAGAATCCAATAGCTTTCTTTAGTTAGGTGCTTCAGGATTCTAACCTAAAGTATAATATATTGGAAAAATAGGCATATTCTCTATTCAAAACTTTGAAGGCTTTCATAATTTATTTGTTATACTCAAGCATCGTGGCTTGTGTCCCAACAATAGCGGTGAAGGACATCTTGGTACAAGGAGACAATGATGGTTAAAGTGGTAAGTGGATTGCAAAAATACAGGAGTACGACATGGAGGTAAGACCCACTAAGCTTATTAAAGGACAATGATTGACCAAAATCCTATCAAATTCAAGTTGTCAAGCATTAGGGATCAATTTGTTAACAAAAGAAGGTGAAGAGGGGACAACACCCATGATTAAAAGTACTGTCCAAAAGATTCATATCAAATATGAAACTTCAGCCTGGTATCAAAATGTTACTAATTATTTGTTGTTTTTGAGATGCCCAACAAAGGTGGAAAAATCCAAATACAAAGCATTGAGAGCCCAATCCCAGAAGTTCGTTATATTTAATGTGAAACTATATTGGAAAGAACCAATGGGGATTCTCTTGTTGTGTTTGGTGGAGACTGAAACTCAAAGAGTGATTGAGGAATTCCATAGTGGTGTTTGTAGGGGGCATTATAGCTGGAAGACCATCAATGTGCATAAGTTACTTAAAGCATGGTTCTATTCGCCAACACTATTTGGAGATGTTTATTCTTATGTTAGGTCTTGTTAGGAGTGTCAAGTGTTAACTGAAAATAAAAAATTGGCTCCACTCCCCTTGATACTCGTTATTGTAGAAGAACCCTTTAGAAAATGGGGACTATACTTCATTGGAGAGATACATCCTCCTTCTAGTGGCCAAAAAAAGTGGATCCTCACAACCACAAACTATTTCACGAAGTGGGTAGAAGAAATCCTAGCCAAGAATGAAAGAGACATTGTGGTTATGAAATTACCGGAGGAAAGAAGCTTGGCATGGTTTGGTTGTCCCATAAAGATTGTGACTCATAATTCCTATGCTTTTAAGTCTGCAAAGTTTATCACCTTTTGTCAGAAATATAACATCATAGTTGGCCATTCCACCACTCACTATCCTCAAGGAAATGGGCTGGCTGAGTCCTCAAACAAAATGGTGGTGATAATCCTGAAGAAGAGAATTGCAAAAAGTCAAAGGAACTGGGATTCTCAACTAAAATTAGTACTTTGGGAAAACATGGTCAGTCTAAAAACATCCATGCGTAAATCCCCTTTAGAGTTGGTTTATGGAAAAGATGTGGTTTTCCCTATTCATCTTTCTATGCTAGTGGCTAAGATGATACAATATGTATAAGAAGAACCCAACTTCCTAACTAGAAGGATATATCAATTGGTGGAGCTCCTGGAGACTTGAGAATAGGTGAATCACTTGTTAGGGAACTACCAGCAAAAAATGAAGTTCCAATTTGATAAACAATCTAGTGACATGCCTCTTCAACTGGGAGATCTATTCCGAAGGTGGGATTTGAGGAGAGAAGACAAAGGAAAACATGGTAAATTTGATCCATTATGGTTTGGACCCTTAAAGATTAATGAGGCTAAAGAAAAGAATACTTTTATGCTAGATAACTTGGAGGGCGACATGCTTGAGCTACCCGTAAATGGGAAATTATTCAAGATTTATTTCCAGCATTAAGAGTTTGAATGATCACCCATTATATATACCAATGAGCTATTGTAAACTATCAGTAATTATTTCAGTTCGTTACATTTTTTTATTTTATTTTTAGATGGATGAATAGAATGACTCTGATCTAATAATCACCCTATGAGTGCCATCAGTTGAAGATTTGTTAAACAAAAGTCATTACATACTCATGTGCTGGTGTGTGTTATGTGTTATTTAAGCAACAAATCGATCAGATGGCCAACAAACATAAATTTAAAGGGAAAAGACAACAGAGAAATAGAGTAAGCAACACAAGACACAAATAATTTTTTTTAATAAGGAGTTCACCCTATTCTCTAGGGCTACGTCTCTAGTCTAGCTTTAGTGGTGGCCTTGTTTTATTGTGTCTTACATCAGAGAAATTACAATACAGGGACTCAATGTGAGTTCTCCTGAAGTAGAATATGCTAGGTAGGGTGGTTCTTGGATTCCCCAAGCCACTCAGAGTACACAAACTCTTTTCTTCCTACCATCTCTGTGACCCTTGGTCTACAATCGAAAGAGCCAAATGTGATGCTCAATCTAGATAGATTCCTCTATGGGAAGGCTTGAATCTTCAAGCTCTGTGGTGCTCGTTGCTGCCTACGGTCAGCTCGGCCCTCTGTCTCCTCTGCTCGGCTTTACTATTCTCTGTGTTCAGTCCTCCTCTCAGGGTTCACTCTTCACTGTCTCTCTTGGTCGTTTTGGATTCTTCTCCAAAATCCTCTCCTCCTTTCGACTGTCTCTATTCATGGCTTTAACCATTCGATCCCTATGCCTATTCGGTTCCTCTCCCGCCTGCGTCGATTCTCCTTCTGTAGCTACGCTTGGAGTTCCCTGTTCGGCATCAGCATGAATCCTTGGGAAGTGCCATGTGTCCTCGTCGGAACAATGCCAGCCTGCTCGTTGATTCATTTCTTTGGTTATGTCATGGATACGTTCTTTCTCCACCGTCGTGGTCAACGGATTCCAAATCCCTTTAAATCACAACTTAATTCCCTGTTGATTTCACTTCTTTCTATCGGGCGCAATCTTAGCTGTCCAATCTGGGCTCCTCCATATCCAACGTCATACGCACATCGAGCGTGGTTGACTTGCTCGACCGATAACATGCGATCACGAAGGTTTTTCTCTCACCTCCGCTGCCATGTGTTGATCATTGAGTGGGATCATCCCGCTCTTGTCCAAAACCTCTTACCATTCAAGGGCACCCCGATCAAACTGCCAGTTTCCAGGGTGCGGGTCCTGCCTTTACGTTTTAGTGCTTTTTCTCTCTCCGCTCGTGGTTCTCTGGCTCTCGACGTGACCGAGTGCTTAAGGCTTTGCCATTTCGGCCCTGTTCACCCAGCGATGCGTGCATCAAAATCGCCTCCTTTTCCCGGTCTGGGGCTCCCAGGGGCTGTTTTGACCTCCTGCGCAATCTCCATGGGCTTCGGTCAGCACACTTTGACTGAGGTCCTTGTCATTCCACGCGGTTGCCATGGTCACTGGTTCAAGGTGTTTTTGATGATGTTTTGGATTTCATTAGAGATTTGGTCAACTTGATACAGTCAAGGTTCTTGATAGTATTTTGTGGATCCGATTTGGATCATGGCCTCCCTACTGAAAAAGCTTTTGGACCACCAAAAGTTGGTTTTCTTCAAGCTTCGACTAAGTGAGGAAACTGCTGTCTCACTTGTCCAATCCCAATCCACTTCGCACTGCTTGGTTTCAAACCTTTAAGCCCATTCCTGAGGTATTCCACCTATCCACTATGCGTTGTCCTTACCTTCCTGTCTAGCACTGTGTCTTCCTGTAACTCATTAATGTATTCAGGTAGCAGGTCATCAACAGAAGGCAATTGACTCTGCTCTTCAGGGTCCTCAATCATTGAAGGTTCAAACAACCTCAAGCAATATACGTTCACGATTGAGTAGATGTGCATGTATGCTGGTAGATCAAGGCGAAAAGCATTCTCACCAATCTTCTCAAGTATCCTGAAGGGTCCATACCTGATAGGTTTTAGCTTTTTACCTTCACTTTGCATTCTGTCCTTGCTGATATACAACCAAACTTGGTCTCCAACTTGAAAACTATGCTCCATTCGATGCTTATGATGCCTAGCCTTGTACTTGGCTTGACTCTTTTCCAGCTATTCCTATACTGCCTAATGGATCTCCTAGATCTGTTCAATGAACCTACTTCCCTTGTCAACATCACAGTGTCTATCAACCATGGTATCTTTACCAAAGACAAAATCCAAAGGAGACCTTGGTATGAAACCAAAATAGGTCTCAAAAGGAGATCTCTGTGTAGAAGAGTGTTTGGCTCTATTGTAAGCATGCTGCACATAGCACAAGTGCTCATCCCAAAGCTTAGGATGTTGGTTGCAATATCCTCTTAGTAATTGGATCACTGTCCTGTTAACTACTTCTGTCTGGCCATCTATTGAGGATGAAAAGTTGTACTTTTCTTTAATTTGGTGTCCATTAGTTCCCATAGACTGGACCAAAACTTCCCCACAAATCGGGTGTCTCTATCAGATACAATAGAAGTGGGTAATCCAAAATGAACCCATACATGTTCAAAGAATAATTTTGCAGTTTGTTCAGCTGTAATCTGTTTACTGCAGGGTATCAAAATACACATTTTTCTAAACCTATCCACAACAACATATAGATAATCATGACCTTTCCTAGATTTAGGTAGTCCTCCAACGAAATCCATGGAAATGCTTTCCCAAGGGTGAGAAGGAACTGGCAATGGAGTGTATAAGCCTAGTTTTCTGTTACTGGGCTTGCTTTTAGAACACATGGCACACCCCTTTACATATCTAGAAATTGTCTCACTCATTTTCGGCCAATAGCAGAACCTTTGCAGCTGTGCAACTGTTTTACTTACCCTAAAGTGACCTGATATCAGAGAAGTGTGTGCTTCCCTAATTATCTTTGCTCTCTTAGTTTGTGGAATGCATAGTTTCCCACAATGATATAAGAGTCGGTCCTTCACATGATAGTCCAATTCTTCTACTCTTTTTCCTTGACTCAAAGTTGCATATACATCTTTAAAGTCCATATCCTGAGCATACTATTCTATGTAGCTTTCATGCAGCACAGAATTATGCTTAAGTAGGGTAGATGCATTTATAATGGGTCTAGATAACATGTCTGCAACCTTGTTATGTATGCCCTTTTTATATCTGATGACCAAATGAAACTGTTGTAGAAACCCCATCCATTTGTAATGTCTTGATTGCTGAAATTTAGTTTGGGAGTGTAGATGTTGAAGTGGCCAATGATCATTATGTATTATTGTTTCTTTGCCCATTAGATAATGTTTCCACTTTTTCACACTCTGAACTAATGCATACAATTCTTTATCATATGTAGGATAGTTAACTACTGCAAGATTAAAAGTCTTAGAATGATAACATATGGGCTTACCATGCTATGTCAACACTGCTCCCATGGCATAGTCACTGGCATTAGTTTGGATCTCAAATGGTCTTTGTAGATCTAGCAATGCTAGTACAGGTGTTGTACTAATCTTTTCTTTCAAGGTGTCGAAGGCTTTCTGTTGTTTGCCTCCCCACTGAAACACCTTGTTCAATCCTATCAAAGCATGTAAAGGAGTTGCAATTGAGGAAAATTTTGAAATGAACTTCCTTCAATATTGTGCTGCTCCTAAGAAGCTTCTCACTTCTATAGCAGACTTGGGTTTAGGCCAGTTCATGATGACTGCCACTTTAGAGGGATCTATTTTCAATTCACCTCCCCCTACTATATGACCCAAATAATTTAGAGAGGTTTTGCCAAATTCACATTTGGAGAGTTTAAAATAAAGTTTTTCTCCTTTCAAAACATCTAATGTCTGCTTAACATGCTCGAAATGTTCTTCCTATGTTTTACTAAAAATCAGAATGTCATCCAGATACACAATAACAAAATCATCAAGAAAAGGTCTGAGTACATCAGTCATTAATATCATGAAAGTAGCAGGGGCATTGGTCAAGCCAAAAGGCATAACCAGCCATTCATACAATCCCTGCTTTGTTTTGAAAGCAGTCTTCCATGCATCTTGCTCTGCAGCTCTGACCTGATGGTATCCACTATGAAAATCCAGCTTGGTGAAATAAAAAACTTCCTTCAATTGATCTAAAATATCATCTATGCGAGGAAGGGGCTAACGATTTTTGATTGTTATCTTATTCAGTGCTCGGTAATCGATGCACATTCTCCATGAGCCATCTTTCTTTCTCACCAAAACAATTGGTGACCCACATGGTGATGTGCTAGGCCTGATGAACGCTTTCTCGAGCAACTCTTGCACTTGCTTCTTGATTTCAGCATTCTCTAAAGCAGACAACCTGTACATCCCAATGTTAGGGAAAGGAACATCTTGCTGCAAAATAATATCATGTACTATTCCCTTGTTGGGTGGCAGACCTTTAGGTTCTTGAAATAAGACATCATACTCTGAAACAATCTTTTCTATATCATCTTGCTGATCAGCATTATAGCCCTCAAATACATTGATTTTATCAGGTGTCTTTTCCTTTACAACCATCATTAAGAACTGTTTGCATGAATTTATCATTCTTTTCATCTGTCCTGAGTTTATGAGAGTATAATTATTCTTGAGCTTGTGAGCTCTTACAAAGTATTTGATTC
>APFE030149801.1:57548-77283 GCA_000404065.3 Pinus taeda | reverse complement strand
TAGATAGATCTCTTGCTTTGATTGGTTTTCGTCCTCTGTTTATGATTGCAGCTACTTGTCGAGTGGATTAAGTTTGAGAAGGAGCGAAGGGATCCAAACAAAGGAGACAAAGGGAAAGAGAAAGATAACAAGTAGGTCCCTTGTCTTATTTATCTTCTATAGAAAAAGGTTAAGCACTTTAAATCTGTTGTTCTAGGTGTACCTACCCACCTAGGGAAATTGTGTTTATCCGTAGATGTAAAATTCCAAATTGTGTTTAAATCGGAAGTCCATGCGCTTGTGGAAGAATCCTGCATTCATAAGTATGTCCTAATAACCCTCAACTCCACATTCTTTACCTTGATTCCGAATGGAAAATTAGCTGACTCCCTAGACAAATTTCAACCTATAGCCCTTTGCAATGTCATTTACAAAATTATCTTCAAAGTCCTTGCCAATTGGTTGAAATCCATCCTGCCTCTCCTTATCTCTCATCACAATCGGGTTACGTGGAAGGCAGGAAAATTGTGGATAGTATCATCCTTTCTCACGAGCTCATCCACTCTCTCAAAATCCAAAAGAAACCTCGTATGATGATTCAATTAGACATGTCCAAATTATTTGACAAGATTAGTTGGGATTACATGAGACACGTTCTGGCTACATTTGGCTTCCTCAGGGAAAATATCAAATGGATCATGGCAATGGTGTCAGGTGCGTTTTTCTTTATACTCATGAATGGTTCCCCTTTACCACCCTTCCAGGGGTATCAGGCAAGGGGATCATATTTCTCCCTTTCTCTTTGTCATCATGGTTGAAGGGCTAAGCCAATAAATTACTTCTACTTTGCATGCTAACAAGCTTTCAGGTCTCCATCCTCATGCCTCTGCTCAACCCTCCATGCACAACCAATTCATGGATGACACCTTGCTCATGGGGCTCCTGACTATCAGAGAAGCTTTCGCTTTCAAGACCATTATGTCTAATTGTTTTGTGGCCTCTGGCACCATTGTTGACCCAGATAAATCCATGTTGTTCTTCTTTAATACCCCTCTGCCTACCCGCAAGAACATTTCCAGGCTCCTTGACTTCCCCATTAGCACCCTCTCCTCCAATTACCTTGGGGTCCCCTTGACAGACATACCACTTTCCCTAGCTACTTTGGAAGGCTTGATCAACAAGCTTGAAAAAAAAATTTATAATTGGACCTTCAGATCTCTCAATCTGGGCAGCCATCTCGTCTCAGTAAAATTTGTTTTACAAGCAATCCCGCTCTATTTTACTTGACTGTGGTTGCTCCAAAAGTGATCTCCAACAAAATCAAAAACTTTCAAAGGAATTTGTTATGGAGAGGAGTAGAGGAAAAGAATAAATGGGCTCTTGTTGCATGTTAAAAAAAATTCAAGCCCAAAAAATACGACGACCTTGGTCTCAGAGACATAGACCTCCTGGGGAAGGCCCTGGGAGCCAAAACTCAAGGGAGATGGATTGCAAACCCTAACTCCCCTTGGGGAATCATTTGGAAAGCTAAGTATACCCCTTCCCTCTCATAGGAAAAAATTAGCAGGCTTAATGGTAGCATCAAAGGATCAGTTATCTGGAATCAAGGGTGGGAGAATAAGGCAATCATTCAAAAACATAGTTTTGCAGAGATTGGAAACAAAGACAAGGCTCTCTTCTGTGAGGATTCTTGGAAACAAAGGTTTGAACTTGATCAAGATCAATACCAACAAATCAAGACTGACGTGAAAAATAAAAGTAGGACCAGAGTTAACCATTATTGGAAACCAAGGGTGGTTGGGGACAAATGGAGAATCTGGTTGGATCAAGAGGACTGGGCTCCCCACATTAATCATCAGGCTTGGCCTGATTTCACATCAGAACTTCAAAAAAGATAGATCCTCCATGACTCCTCAGAGGATAAAATTTGATGGGGAAAAAATCAGTTGGTCACTTCAATTTAGTGAAGTCTACAGATACATAGCCAATCTTGATCAGCTTCAACCTGACCCAAAATGGAATTCTCTCCGGGATAGGAAACTTTGGCCTAAAATTTTTATTTTCCTATGGCATGTTTTGCATAGGAAGATCTTAAATTGGGATAACCTAAGGAGAAAGGGCTTCATTGGTCCCTCCAGATGCCATCTTTGTCAGCGAGAGGAAGAAACCCCCAATCATCTCCTCAATGAATGTCCATATGCATCCAAACTTTGGGACTAGGTATTCTTGGTCTTCAACAGTTCGGATCAGGATCCCTCCTCCATACAAAACACTCTTACAAACTGGAGACCTTCCTTCTCCTCTCACCCTTTGGTTAATTGGGCATGAAACTTAGTACCTGGTCTGGTCTATTGGCCCTATGGAAGGAATGCAATGAAATTTTTGAGGCATCTACACTCAGGAGGAAATTATATTATCTAAGATCAAAAGAGAAATTCGGTAAATAGTGGCTTCTTCCCCCATTCAGACTTCCAATGCCCCTACCACCAATTCAGAAGTGAGAATTTTGTGTATGTGTGAGCTCCTGCAGATCAGAGTTCTTGAAGTCTCCTCCCCTCCACCCCAAGAATGATAAACAGAAAAACATATGGAGGCTTCCAGAGTTGGGAACCGTTAAGTTTAACTACGATGGCGCAAATAAAGGTAACCCGACCCTGCCTGGTTTTGGAGGTGTCTTTAGGAACTCAAAAGGAGAAATAATATGGATTTATGAGGGTAACATAGGTTCAACAACAAACAATGCCACAGAACTTCACACTCTGGAAAATTTCATTACCATCGTGCACAAACTAAATCTCAAACCATTGATCATGGAAGGGGACTCCACTTTGGCCACTCAGGTAGGCAAAAAACCTCAGCAGGGTATCGAGGTGGCTAAAGTCTCGAACAACTGGTGCCTAAACAAAATTATATAGAGAATCCAACACAAAATAGATAGCATGGCAGGGATACACTTTCAGGCCATCATAAGGAATGGCAATAAGCTCACAAACAAATTAACAAATGAGGTTATAATGGGGACCCTTCATCTGAACTCCAGATCATGGAATGACCTGGAGGATAGTGACCTCCGTTAGCACTACGCAACCATCAATGACAAAGACAATCATATTACCGAACAATAACTATTTGGGCACCCTCCATCAACTCAAGGACGATTCTAAGTACTGGAAGAATGATGACACTGCGGTGCACATGCCAAATTTGGTGTCCTTTCCTGTTTCCTCTCTCCTCCCTTGTGCGGTCACCGTCATCCCGTCACATCCCCTCTACAAGGCTCCTCCTCCTCTTCCTCATCTTCGTACTTCACACGCTTCCCCTTCCCGCCCCACCTCTCTGCTCCATGCCTCCCTTGATCCTCAGGCTTCTATTTATTTCTCCCTCACCCTTCTCCCTCCCATCATTCCCGCTACTCCCACACCCCCCTGCTCTTCCTCCATTTTTTGGTTCCTCTCGCTCCATTCCTACCTCCCTGAAGCATAGTTCCATTCTTACCTCCAGTCAGGGGGGCGAGCATAGTCACTCAACCACCTAATGGCATTCTCTAGGTTTCCACCCCCACTACTTGCACTAAGACCTCTGTGAGGCACACAGCTTTGAACTACGTGGTAGTCGTAAACCTGAAAGCTCAAGAGCACATTACTAATTTGGAAGCCCAAACTAATTTTCTTCGCATAGAGGTTACGTCTAATGAAATAGATGCGAACTTTTTCTGGATCCCTTATTGTGCCCTCACCAAAGCGCATGAGAACCTTTATGGGTGCACAATAGAAACATGGTGGTAGATGAAAACAATCATGGATCTTGCAATGCAAGAGCGGGAGGAGCGCACTAAGGCACTTGAAACCAATATTGACATCCTTATGGAGAATTTTGCTATCTATGTTGAAGCCATCTACCATTGTCATTTCATTACTTGGGACTCTCTGCAGTTTACCATCATCAGAAAGAAATCAACGACGAAACTTCATTCAGCAGTTGAAGACTCACCAAGTATCAAGAAAGAGATTTTCGGAGCCTCCTCCAGTCATCCGAACACTACTACGCTGCAAGAGGGGAGTACTGAAGAGACTCCCATCAGCCTGGACAAAGACCCAGTCACCACCAACCAAGAATGAATACGACAAGTCTTTTTTGTCTCTTTTCCCCCACGGAGGCCTGTCTGTTATAGGCTTATCAGTCTCGGAAATAAACACCCCAAGCTTAGTCAGTATAGCAATGACTATTATTTATACTCTCTTTTTTTAGTATGTTGTAAAAAGGGTTTCTTTTTGGTTCCTGGAAATTCTTCACTGTATCTACCATAGGCTACAGAACCCAGTTTTGCCAAAGTTTCAATGTAAAAGGAGAAATATTGAAGCCAGAACAGAGTATTTTGTTGGTCCTTGTGTCGAGCTCTCTCCCCTGCACAAACCAACCAATGTTATTACTCACTTCGTTTAGTAATATATTATATCTTATTCACAAAAAAAAGGATTACGGTATATTTCCATGAGTGAATTAGTGGAAAATGGATGTAAGGGAGCTTGAGGATTACTTTGAAGAGATTGGAAGAGAGCTTCTAGTGTAATTACAAATAAGATTTCATTATTTGGGAAATTACAACCTTCTTTCTAGGGAGATACCTAAGATGACACCATGTAACAAATTCTTGGAAGACATGATTTTGGGGAAAAATAAATTGAGGTAAGAATGACTCCCAAATACTTAATTCATCACCGTTATCTAGTTTTATTTTATTTTTCCCAATTAGGAAGTTCATACAAGTCAAACTCACACTGGCTTTCCGCTATTTTATACTGTGTGTGTACCAAAGGAAATTCATCTAGGTTATGAATAGGAGGTAATATACGATTTTCAACAACCATTTTTGCCTTTCCTTTATGAGATGACATCTTTGACTGTAATGGAGGCTAAGGAAATAGAGTTACCAGACTGCAATTGATCGATTACAAACAAGAATGGTGTTGCAAAGGGCATTGGTGCACTTGAAAATATTTGGGTCAAACCTGCACAGATCAAACTAACGGCAAAAGGGACTAATGCAGGGTGATGTAGGGTTTTTAAAATGAGAGGAGGGGGATTAACAGAAACATTACCATTTTTGGAGTGTCACATTAAAAGAATTAAATGTTGGTAGGATTCATTAATGGCCAGCGTCCATATGACTGTTGGCGGGAAGATTCAATAATTAACAGTAATGTGACCTTGACGACGGATCACGTGCCCTGAATGAAGCGAGAGAAGGCGGGAGCAAGTGGTGGTTTTTTTTTTTTTGGTTACGGGGGTGGTGAAAACGGTAAGTGGTAAAGGAGGGGAGGGCCCCATAGTCATCGTGGATCTGCCACATGGTTTTTGGCAGTCTCCACATCGTCCTCCGTCATTGATCCTGGCAAGGATGATATCGACCATTCAACACACAAGAACTTTATTGAAAGGCAAAAATACATCACATCATCATTTATTTTCAACTTTAATCAAAATATTTTGCTAACTAATCAAAATTTACCATAATAAAAAACTTAAGGTGGCATTTTAACTAGCACACCTTTGGGGATTTTTATTTTTATTCATTTTTCACGTATTTTCTTTTATTCCCTTTTTCTTTTTCTTCTATTTTTCTATTTTCATAATTTTTCTATTTTTCTTTTTGCTCTTCTATTCTTTTCTTTTTCTATTTTTCTTTTTCTTTTCTCTCCTTTTTCTATTTTTTCTTTTTAGAAGGATAAAAACAACTAAAAGTAAAAAATAAGTTACAATATCCCTGAGGATAAATAGTTGGATAATCATACCTTGATCACTATATTTATAGGACCCTAACAAGGACTACCATAACCTTCTCAATCCTTTATTGAAATTGTTCTTCTCATTGATATATTTCCAAAGGGGTATTATGCACCATAAATGGAGTTTATATGTGGAATTTATAGCCCTTGGAAATTGATGTGTTAACTAGACTCCTCACTGCCCACATTCCTTCCACCATTTCGTCTCTGAGGGTTAGGGTTTTGGATCTTTTGATGTTTTGCCTCTTAGGTTTTAGTACTTTACGTTAAAAAGTAAATTGCAATATCTTATAATGGAAAATATTTTATAAATGAGGATAGCCAACACTTCTCTTCGTAGATAAACTACCACCATTCTAGATAGTTTGTATTAATTTGCATTCTACAGTCTTTTTCCATTTAATTTATTTACAGAATTTGGTTCTCTCCATGTTATTGTGATTTATACACTATTTTTGTGTATTTCCATTCATATCCTTGTCTTTCTTTTAAACCTTGATCCGTATTGGATCATTATATTTTTTTCATTCATATCGATGATTTCATAGTGGAAAATGTGGAGAAATCGACTCATAGGACCATTTTTACTAGCAGGATCGAGTTTGGGAGAATATGGTTTGAAACCTTTCGGGAGCATTTTGAGGCATCAAACAACTTTTTTTGGGGCGTAAATTTTTTTTCTTTAGCATAACACATTTCTTTCATATTTTGCACATACAAACCTTCCCAACATTGCAAGAATTACCTCAATCAATGTTTGTATGAAAAGTTTATGCCACTCAGAAGTTTACCTTCCTATTTTCACTACCATAATTTTGAGAGGATGCCACATCAACCCCCATTATTCATGGAAAATGGGTCATCCATGTGATTATAATGAAGAATATTTTAAAAGAGTTTAAGTTTTAACTCTCATTAGAAGTTGAGGGAGTCAAAAGTAACCACTAGTAGGCTATCAGGTATGTTATAATTGGGCCACTAGGAGGAAAAGGGGTTTTAAGTGTATCACATTCCATAGATGAGTATAGTAGTCGGGAGGGATAGGGAGAGAGAACAGAGATAGGATTTATGCATTATAGTAGCCCATGTTCCACAAGACATATTTCTTTGTACTCACAACCAATTTCTATATAGAGATAGAGAGAAAAACGGCCTCACCTTCCAGTTGGGTTTTCTCTCGAAAAGGGTTTCCTAGGATATATCTTGTGTTAAATGTATTTGTGAGTTTTTATTTCACTCTTCTCAATTTTCTACAAAAAAATTAATTTGCATGCATACACAATGAACAAAAATCTACAAATCCATAAATATAAAGAGAAACAAACCCTAATAGTGTAGATTTTGGATTTTTAAATATAGTTTTATTAGAACTGTTGTGACAAATTGTCTAGTGGAATATGCATGGAAATTTACAGATCAACTCTCTATACAATACATATCATCATTTTTTGTAATATATCTATCTCTTGGAGGGAATCATCAATATCTTGTTGAAGTAGTTCAATTTCATAACTAGAATTTTACAGCCTCTTTCCAACTTTATCCATTTAAAGTTCTAAATGATCCTTGTTTTTTTTTGTCAAAGAATCAACACAACAAATATAGGGTATTGTGCATAACCAATGATGGTGCGGGTGTTGGTTACCATTGACCATGCACCCTTAGTGTTTCAGCAAAAGAGAAAATTGAATCACTTGACCTTGACTTTCACTATCTTGGATTTGAATTGACTTAATAGGATTGGCTTAAATAAACTTGGCTTTGACTCTTTTTGTCAATTATTTTTAATGATTTTTCTAGAAATATTATTACTGACTTCAATTTTACATTGATTCAACATTCCAAACTCTTCAATTAATTTTGATGACTTAATTAGTGAATTCATCAAATTTTATGAATTCAACAATAACTAAAGAATTCAGAGAACACACTAGAAATCTCTATGAGGATAACCTGAAGACACCTTCACATTGCCTCAAATTTGTGTTACAGCCTACAAATATTGCATGAAATTTTTTTATTGTAGCTTTCACAAACCATCAAAATTTAATCAATAAAATTCTCGCTAATTAAATTAATTGAAAAAATGAAAGATAACAATTTGAATAATCACTAGGGTTTCCTATTTCCAATTGTTATCTTGTAAAAATATGGTTTATATAGTGAGAAAAACATGTTTTTCACTTATGATGTTCGTTTTTCCACTTTGGGTGAAAATTTTCAGCAATATTTTTTCCTTCAAATTTGACATTTTAAGTCCATCTTAAGAGGGATTTGGTCAAGTTTAAAGATATTTCCAATGATACACTACTTACATAATTTTATTGTGTATAATGACCATAATCTACATTTTAATGAATGCACATTCCATGATTACATAAAATCCATTTTTATATGATCAATGTCCAACCAAAGATGAATCTTAAAAACATAAAAATACACTTTGATGCTGTTGAATATACTTTTCAACACATCTTAAATATTGAAAATAGATCAATAATGAAAGACAGCCTTAATTCTACAGGTAACCAATCTAGAACCAACAAGTTTCCCCTTCATTGATGCCTTCTTTTTGGATTGCAAGCATTTCAAGTGCTAGTTCTATCTTCTCCATTGTAGCTCTTGGTTATTAGAACCATCACAGTCATATACACATCATTCTCATTGTAATATCATCACCAGAGAAACCACAACTCTAATACCAAATGTTATGAATATGTACACAAATATTAAAAAACATTGACACACAAAATTTCACCATAAGAACACATATATACTTTAAACATCACATTGCATTGATTTCTCGCATATCATACATATTTTCTTTTAAAAGAATACATGGTGACCATAATAGACACGTCATAATAAGATATTTCATTTAACCATCTAATAATATTCAAAATTTTCTCAAGAGATTCCATAAGATCCTCCTCTCTCACTTATCTATGGAGTCTTCATTCTTAGTTCTGTGCATTCACATTTATGCATGGTTTACATTATTAAATATCATAAGTAACAATTATGTGAACTTGCCTATGAACAATGCCTCTTTACATTTATGCTTATTTACCCATTAAACTTTCTTCACAATTTACAAGTTTAGATTTCTTAATTTTGTGTTATCCTATTCAATTGTGATATTAGCAATATTAAATTTAAAATTAATTAAGGATATAACAAATAATAAGATGGGGGACATAGTTGTTATATGTGTGACCAGTACTTAGAGGAAATGATATCTTACATGGCCTAAATCTTTCCATGTGAGAAAAGAATCCATCACATATTTCATTAATTCATCCATTACTAAAAGATTTTCAACAATAAGTTTACAATGTGATTATATTGATTTAAAATTGGGTTAGTCTAATCAAGAATACAATGGGTTAGTGGTCAAGGTTCTCCATCAAACCATATATACTTCTATGCAACATATAATGTTTTTATTTTTTTGGTTTCTTCTCAAAAAGGAAATAGAAAGTTGTGAAGGAACAAGGAAAATATTTAACTTTTGTTGCTTTTATGTGGCAAGCATATTATTCATGTTCTTGAAATTAAATCTATGATACCCCTTATGGCAAATGGTGATGTTGAAAACTAATCCTAAATGAAACATTAAATTGCATATAACTAAGAGTAAAATAATCACTTATTAATAGAGAGAATTAGCAAGTTTCCATTGCAAATGCAAAACTAGCAAGAAGTTTGATTATTTTCCTTTTAGTTTTAGACTAGTGTTGAATATTGTGCCTCCACCTTTGCTTTGAGATATGGGAGGATTTATTTTCAAGGTTCTACATGAAGCTATATATATTTCCCTGCAACTTTGACTTTTATTACTTTTGTAAATATTAAGATTTAGCATTGATACTATTTGGAAGCTACTCCATATTGATCTTCCACCTCAGTGATTTGATCACTTATTAGTTAAACTTTTACTTTCCTTTCACATTAAAGAGTCAAATTTTTGTCTATATATTAGGAAGCTTCCTAAGAAACTTTTAAAAATATGCTTCCATCAAGTTTAATCAATCATAGGTCTTAAAAGTATTTCTTCAATATAACCATAAGTGTAATCCCTAGAATCCAATGATGAAGTATCTATAAAGTCTATTTTTTTTTACATCATTAGTATGTTGGGAGTGTACGATGGTGCTTATATAGTCTTGCTTATTGATTTTCTAATAATCTTGATTTTTTGGAAAGAACTGGTGCAACAAGTTATTTGTAGACAACTAATATTATATGTCCACTAGTATTGGAAAAGATATGAACATTTAGTGGATCCATTTGTCCTAGTTATTGCAACTAATGCTATACATTTTGTTGAAACAATGGGATCGTACTTGAAAACCTTAAAAATAATTTCAAACACATAATCAATAATTCAACATACTAGGCAAGTAAAACAAGCATTTTTAGAAAAAACTCACAAACTCACTCTTAAGTATATTAAAGATGATTTCAAATGCATAACAAATGCATCAACTTATGCATTTCTAAGATGTTAACAAATGCATTAACTTATGGACTTACTAAGCAAACATAATAAGACTTCTTAGAAAAAGGTCGCAATAATTTGTTTGTAAATATTGGATGAAGACTAGATAAATTTGACCATTATGTGGATATATATGTTTTTGAATTAAGCATTAAACTCAAATATCACATTCTCTTGGTCTTATTAAAACTTATTTATTTCTTTGCAATACAACTAGTTGATGAAGAGGTAGGCATAGTTTACCACCAGGTAGATGTAGATGTTTTGGAAATAAGGCTTGCACTATAATACCACACTTTTTCTTCGTCTTCTTACTTTCGATTAGCTTGTATGCCTTCACTTCATTTTTCTATGCAAAAAGAATTTGTAATTTCATTAAAATAAAATTATGAAATTATGTTCTATATATGCTAAAAAGAATTCAAAGTCTCCTTCAGAAAAAAGGAGCCATAATTCTGTGAATGAGTCTTCATCGCACATCTCATATTGACCAAGACCAAGACAAATCCATTCAAGGTTTGTATTTGATATCATCCTTATATGAAAGATGCATTGTATTTGTTCTTATCTCTAAACCATCAACCCTTGTAATTAGGGGGGAAATGTGACAACAATCTTATTATTACAAAAATTACATACCCAAAGTACTAAATCCTCAACTCATATAGTGAATATGGATTCTAAAGAAGCACTTAAAAGGGGGTTGTTTGTTTCTACACCTTCAAATATAAGTTAGTTTATCGAATAAAACCTTTTTTTTCCTAAAATAGGAAAGATCATTGTCCATCTCAAATATACGGTGGGTTGTGCTATGAGTTATTGAAAGAGATGAAACGTATGTACTTGAAACAATTTTAAGACCCAAAAATTGGTCCTACAAATCTTTTTGGGGTGAAAATGGTTTGTAAAAGACACATACACACATATATGGTAAGTGAATGTTACAAACAACTAAGTTATTTCTACCAATACAATCAAACTAACTAGACTTCAACATGGTTCATATAATCAAGTCATAGAGTTCAAATCCACGTTTGTAAGTTCGTTGTTGCATTTTCAATAAAAATAATTTCTTCTATATATGTAAACATAATACCAATAATTTCGAAGAAATTTAAACTATAGATAATAATATTGACATCATGGACAGATGAAAAAATCAAATTGAATATAAACCTACAATCTATTCAATATAGTGTTGCAAAACCATGTAATTTCCTTGTTGACAATATGATAATGCATACTAGCATGAAGTTGTTTGAATAATTAAAAGTTTAAAAAAATATTAACATTACATGAATGATGGCAAGACCTAAAATATTTGCCATTCTTCACTTCATAAACTAAAATGTACTATAACTCTGGTCATTTGATGTAGAGGCATCATTCCTTATTGCATTTGTATCGATAAGCAGCTTGGATATGCTTCGTCCCAATCTTCTAGAAGCAACTACATTTGCCTCCAAATCCTCTTTGATACTCTCCAACATCCTTACCACAACTCTCATAGTTGGTCTTTCTTCTGGTGAATGTTTTGAACAAAGCAAACCAACATGCAGCAAATCTAGTAGACATTTATATACTTTGTTCTCATTAATTTCTTCTCCACACACCTCACTAAAAAGGCTACTTTCAATTACCTCATTCACATTGTTTGGGTACGCAAAGTTCACCCAATTGTGTAAGTTTAGGTCTCCCACAAACATGTGACTGGTTGGTTGTTTTCTGGTGAGCATTTCCAATAACATAATTCCATAGCTATAAACATCTCCCTGGGTGGAAACTGTTCCACTCAATCCATATTCTACAGTATGAGAAACATTCATTAAATTTTACTCAACCAATCCATATAAATATTGTTAATGAGAGAAGAAAAATGAAAATGTTGTTTAAGAAAGACATACCTGGGGCAATGTAGCCAATGGATCCTCTTAAAGCAAGTGATGAAGCATGTGAATTTGTAGAGCTTTCACCAATCAATCTTGCAATACCAAAATCTGTAACATGGCCTAACATATTTTCATCCAAAAATACATTGCTAGGGTTTATATCACAATTTACTACTTGCACAAAACAATCATGATGAAGATATTCCATTGCATGGGCCACATCTATGGCAATGTCTAATAGTGTTTTCAACTCCAGTTGACACACATCCTCACCATTGTTGTCATCTCTTTTAGGATACAAATGCTTCTCTAAGCTTCCATTAGACACAAACTTGAATATTAAAGCTTTAAAATGGAAGTTGGAACATGAGGTTATGATTTTGACTAGATTTCGATGTTGAACCTTCTGGAAGACACTGCATTCTGCTTTAAAACTCTTCTCACTCTGGTCATTTTGCAATTGGAAAAGACGGGAGGAGGATGGGGAAGAAGATTATTGGTTTATTATTAATTAATTATTCATCCATTTAATCGTTGAAAGGGTGAGAGGAGGTTAGTGAAGACGGGGCGGAGGCATTAGATGAGGACGTGTAATACCAGCGGAGCATAAGTCATTCAAGATGCGAGAGGTGTGTAATTATGGGCGTAGAGTCGAGTCATATTATACATGAAAATATAATTATTATTATATTAAATTAATTTAATATAATTTATATTAAATTCATTATTGCTTACATATAATCTGTTTTAGCTTAATCATATAAATATACAAGAACCCGGAAGTTCCGCCGTGGTGGAAGGGAGCGAAGCCTCCGTAATGGAGGTAATATTACGATGTGATTAGTTTTTTTTAATATTATGATATTTATAAGTAAGGCTTTCTAACGAATTAGACTTTTCCATATTCAAATTTAAAAATTATTTATATAAAATTTAATTTTATTATTTCTGATAAAGTGTTGAGTTTTTTATATACACTAAATATTATATATATTTTATATATAAAAATAAAATTTCTCAATTTTATTAATTTTATTTTTTCATTTTAATTTAATTTTTTATTTGATGTAAGATTTTTGTGATCCATAATAATTTTTATACAAGCTCACTGAGAAATCACAAAGTAATGATTAATAAACATTTCAAAGCTACTAATGAAATTCATCATCAAAACCAATTTAATTTCTTAAATTTTCAATTTTACTTCATTATTATATTTACGATTTTTTGGGGATGATGATTAAAAATATATGTTTTTTTAAGAGATCACAGTTTCAAATGCAAAAGATGAGATAGTAGTTTACTAAAAGTGCATTGTTACTTACACAATTATATCATTAATTTAATTTTTTAATGAATTAAATATTTAAATATTATATTAACATATTAAATTTGTGAGTTTTTTTTCAAGAGTTTACTTACTAAGCATGTGAAGATAAGTAAATGCCATTACAAATGTTCAATTGTTTACCCTGGGAACTCTTGTTGGGTGAGGCAAAATTCACCTATGGGTTATAGTTTACTTACCAAGCATGTGAAGATGTCAAGTAAATGTCATTACAAATATTCAATTGTTTACCCCGGGAACTCTTTTGGGTGAGGTCAAATTCACCTAGGAGTTATAGTGGCAGTGGTGATGTAAATTCCATTATCAAACACATATAAAGTAATTTATTTTGTTATTATTTTCTCATTTTTAATATAAAAACTATTTATTAAAAAAATGAATCCAAAATTAATATAATATCATTGAATTTGAAAATTTTACATTATATTATTTTTAAATAATAATATATTATAAACAATTATGTGGATAAGGGATATGTATGTTTATTTCATAATATGACTTCTAAAATTTTAATTTAATTATCAATAATTATTAGATGGATGGTACATATTTAATTTACACTAAATATTCTAGAATATTCATAGTAGCATATACAAATCAAGGTCAAGTTTTTTTTTTTGTCAGTCAGATTTTTATATTAATTTCCCAAAAATGGATTGCATTTGATCAAGGATTTCTTAGCTCTCTGGCCTGACTCCGACCAATTTTTTTGGCCGAGAGAGTTGTGCAGTACTTAAAAACAAAAAGACAATTTTTACAAAAAACCAAAAGACTAACAAGCACTAATGCCCAAAAAAACATCCAAAACAAAAAGTTTGCCAACAATTATCAAATTACAATGGAGGGTTTTGCATTTGTGTATTTTCCCTCGGCCACCGGCGGACCGTGCCCCTCGTGGACATGGAAATCAATGTCAGTTATCCTCACTACTATTTCATCCAAGTGTTCATTGAACCTGCGTTGGCTACAATGAACAAAAGCTAGATGTTCTAAGATTTCCCCTTCAGAAAACTACAAATTTTTTATGTAAGAAATTACCTCGTTCTTGTCTTCATATCGTTTCTCCCAGAGGATGTCCAAGTTGGCTTGGATTCCACGCAATTTTTCAACAATGGACTGTAACGTTGGGGGCTGATCGACTCTTCCCAGTGATTGGACTTGCTCTTGGGTGATCTCCTCCTCCATCATGCCACTCTCCTTGTTGTGTTCTTCGCTTCTCACTACCTAGTCTTCGAGTTTCCCACAGTGGTCGGCTCCACATCAGGCCCTTCCCCTCTGCCTTTGCATGGAATTACTTCAAGACCAAACTAACCCCACCACCCTTCTCCACCCTTGACCCCACTTCGCCCTCAAACCAATGCACAGGAGGTTGGCCGACCTCGCCTTCCAAGCTAAGGTTACCTCCCCACACTCTATGTCCAAGGCACAATTGGTTAAGTACACAACTCTCCCACTCCATCCACACCTGGCTACTTCCCACCTTTTGCAGAGCACCTGCACCACTAATGCCACCACACCAATTTCGGGCCGTAGGGAATCCACACTACACTACCATTAAAGCCTAGCAGTGGGAGGCAAAGAAATGGTGTTGAGCACCACCCAGAAAATGAACCAAAAATCTAGAAACAAACACTACCCAGAAAAACATAAACATGTCATCTTGATACCTTTCCAAAGTAGGAAGAAAGGTTTGAAAGAGAAGATGAGGGGCAACGGGCGCTGGACCACAAAAGTCGTTGTTGACTCCCAGGTCCCAAACTGATCTGAAAACGACCTTAAACCAATGAAAAAGGTATTACAGAATCATGTGAAGGAATGCCTATATTACTTAGTGCAATGGATAGAAAAGATTGCGAATAATATAGACAATTAATAATTAGAAAACATAACAGAATCACATCAACACAGCCAAATGATAAAGGAGTTCACCAAACTTCCTAGCTACGTCTCCTGGTCCAAGCTTTCAGTGCTCACCTCTATATTATGTCTTGAATTACAGGTTGTTACAAGTGTGAGCTCAACACTGAGTCTCCACACACAACAATGGTAGTTAACGCAGAGTTTACACTCGAAAACTCTTAAGTCGAACTGAGTGACATGACCTCTAGACCCCCTAGATGGTTTACAAAACCTCTTTGGCTCTGCTCTGTTCTCTCCTCACTCTGTCTGTCAACACTCCGTTTTCACTCCCCTCTCTGGTTCTTCTATTTTAATCGTGTTTTCTAACACGTTTTCCATTCCATTACCTTATAGCGTGGAAATGGTAACGTTTTACCAACGAAAGGACTGGTGGGCGTGGGTGGACCAACCGTCGGCCTTCCTCTAACACTAATCGCAAAACGGACGAATCAGATAACTTTCATGCCTCGTCCGCCAATGCCCTTTGACATTCTGTATTGTTTGATCTGCCTTCAATCTGACGGTTCGCATTCAACCCAAAAACCAAATAGTCTGCTCAATCTCCACCGTTGATCCATGATATCCAATCCAACAACTGACAAACATTTCAGGTGGCCCACTTGCACGGAGATTACCCGCCTGAAAAAGTGGTTTTCTCTCTCCTGCGTCGTGCTACGTGTCGGCCAGTGTATGGAATTGGAGGCAACCTGTCCAATACCATTTACCGCCTGAAGCCCGCCCGAAATACCCTTTACCACATAACTCAATTCTCTCATGGTTTTACTCATAAATCCATCGGGTCTGCTACCTAATAAGGTTTAGCGGTAAGTAGTGTTTAACCTCATTAATTATGTTTTCCACTTTTAATCCTGTTCCACATCCTTAATGCCTTGAGCCAATCTTCGACTGCCACCTCATCTGCTGTGCTGACATCACCAGAAACCTGTGACTCTATCCCGGGTTGCCACATGTCCTCCTGACATAGCCATTGACTCTCTGGCCTGAAGTTTTACTTGGTTCTGTTTTCTTTGTCCGAACTCAGATTTACCTGCGATTGCGCCATTCAACCTATACTTATGATTTGAAGATTTTTAGGCTTAGAGGCCATGCTAGATCCATTTTGGATCACGCCTTCCCACTAAAAATCTTTTGGACCACCAAAAGTTGGTTTTAGTCATTGAGAAAGTGAGGATATAGTTCCTTCACTTGTCTAATTTCTATTCATCTTGCTTTGCTTGGATTTGAACCTTTGAGCCCTATTCTCAGGTACTCAGTATCCCCTCAGTGCGAAGGTCTTACCCTCTTGTCCAGGATTGTGTCCTTCTGTAACTCATTGAGAACTCAGGCAACAGATCCTCAATAGAAGGAAATTGACTTTTCTCTTCAGGATCTTCAATCAATGAAGGTTCATACAATCTCAATTTTTCAACATTAGCGACTGAGTAGATTTGCATATAAGCTGGTAGATCAAGGCGAAAATCATTTTCACCAACTTTATCAAGTATCTTGAAAGGTCCATACCTTATTGGTTTTTGCTTCTTACCTTCCCCCATGCATTTTGTCTTTGCTGATGTACAACCAAACTTGATCACCAACTTGAAAACTATGCTCGACTCGATGCTTGTCATGTCTTGCCTTGTACCTGGCTTGACTTCTTTCCAGCCGTTCCTGTACTGCCTGGTGAATTTCCTGGATTTGTTCAATGAAATTGGTTGCTTTGTCCACATCACTGTGTCCATCAACTGCTATTTCTTTACCATAGACAAAATCCAAGGGAGACTTTGGTAGAAAACCAAAATAAGTCTCAAATGGAAATCTCTGAGTAGAAGATTGTTTGGAATGGTTGTAAGCATGATGCACATAACACAAATGCTCATCCCAAAGCTTGGGGTGCTTGCTGCAATAATCTCTAAGCAACTGGATTACTATCTTGTTGACCACTTCTGTTTGACCATTTGTTTTTGGATGAAATGTTGTGCTTTTCTTCAATCTGGTGTCCATTAACTCCCATAGACTTGACCAAAAATTCCCAACAAATTGAGAATCTCGATCACATACAATAGAAGTGGGTAACCCAAAATGAACCCATAAATTCTGAAAGAACAACTTTGTTGTTTGTTCAGCTGTAACTTGCTTGTTACATGGTATCAAAATACACATTTTATTGAACCTATCCACAACTACATACAAATAATCATGACCTTTCCTAGACTTTGGCAATCCCCCAACAAAATCCATGGAAATACTTTCCCAAGGACGAGAAGGAATTGGGAGTGGCATATACAAGCCTAATTTTCCATTACTTGGCTTGCTTGTAGCACACATGGTACACCCTTTGATATATCTAGAAATTGTCTCATGCATTCTTGGCCAATAACAAAATCTTTGCAATTGTGCAACTGTTTTACTTGCACCAAAATGACCTGATATGAGAGAAGTATGTGCTTCTCAAATTATGTTAACTCTTTCAGTTTGTGGAATTCATAACTTTCCCAAATGATATAAGAGTTTGTACTTTACATAATAATCCAATTCTTCTACCTGCTTTCCATGACTTAAAGTTGCATATACATTTTTAAAATCTACATCTTGAGCATATTGTTCAATGTAACTTTCATGAATTACTGAGTTATGCTTAAGTATAGTAGATGCATTTATGATTGGTCTTGATAACATATCTGCAACCTTATTGTGTATGCCCTTCTTATTATGATGAAAAGATGAAATTGCTATAGAAAACCCATCCACCTATAATGTCTTGATTGCTGCAATTTAGTTTGTGCGTGCAAATATTGAAGTCGTTGATGATTTGTATGTATGATTGTTTCTTTACCCATTATGTAATGTTTCCACTTTTTCACACTTTGTACTAATGCATACAATTCTTTATCATATGTAGGATAGTTAACTACTGCAGAAGTAAATGTCTTAGAATGATAGCATATAGGCTTTCTATGTTGCCTCAACACTGCTCCCATGGAATAGTCACTGGCATCTGTCTCAATCTCAAATGGATGCTAAAGATCTGGCAGTGCTAGAAATGGTGTTGTACTAATTTTCTCTTTCAAGGTGTCGAAGGATTTCTGTTGTTTGCCTCCCCACTGAAACACTTGTTTCAAACTTGTTAAATCATGCAAAGGAGCTGTAATCAATGAAAAGTTAGCAATAAACTTTCTCTAGTATTGTGTTGCCCCTAGGAAACTCCTAACCTCTGTAGCAGATTTGGGTTTAGGCAAATTCACAATGACTTCAACCTTAGAGGGATCTATCTTCAATTCACCACCCCCTACAATATAACACAAATAATTTAAAATTTTTTTGCCAAATTCACATTTTGACAGTTTTACATAGAGATTTTCTCTTTTTAAAACATCTAAAGTCTGCTTCACACGCTTTACATGTTCATCCCATGTCTTACTAAAAACAAGAATATCATATAAATAAACTATTACAAAGTCATCAATAAATGGTCTGAATACATCATTCATAATTCGCATAAATGTAGCAGGAGCATTAGTTAAGCCAAAATACATAACCAACCATTCATAAAGTCCTTACTTTGTCTTGAAAGCAGTGTTCCATGCGTCCTGTTCTGTAATTCTGATCTGATGGTAGCCACTTCGTAAATCCAACTTAGATAAGTAAATTGCTTCTTTTAATTGATCTAACAAATCATCTATGCGAGGAAGAGGATAACGATTCTTGATCGTTATTTTATTTAGTGCTCTAAAATCAATGCACATTCTCCACGAACCATCTTTCTTTCTCACCAGCACAATTGGCGATCCACATGGCGATGTGCTTAGTTGTACAAACCCCTTATCGAGCAACTCCTGTACCTGCTTCTTTATCTTTGTGTTCACTAAAGCTGATAACCTGTACATTCCAATGTTAGGTAGTGGAGCATATTGCTGTAAATAAATATCATGTACTATCTCCCGCTTGGGTGGCGGACCTTTAGGTTCTTGAAATAGAATATCATATTATGAAACAACTTTAACTAAATCAGCTTTTTGTTTAGGGTTACAACCTTCAAATGCATTGGATTTATCATGATCCTTTGCCTTGACAACCATTAGTAAAAATTGCTTAATTGAATTCACAATTCTTTTCATCTTCCCTGAGTTTATGAGAGAGTAGTTACCTCTGAGGTTATGAGCCCTTACAGTGTATTCTATTCCATCTTTAGTGAGTTGATACTTATTCTCAGCTCTATATAAAATAACCTTTCTATCATACAAGTATGGACTTCCTAAAACAATACCACATATATCCAATGGAACTATATCTAACTCAACCTCATCTACAAATGTTGATCCAATAGAAAACCTAA
>APFE030149801.1:31839-48178 GCA_000404065.3 Pinus taeda | reverse complement strand
CATAGCAACAATGGTGGAGAGTATATTTCCCAGCAGTTTAAAGACTTCTATGCTGCAGAAGGAATTAAATGGGAATTGCCGGCACCTCATAACCCACAACAAAATGGGGTGGCCGAAAGGAAGAACAGATCTATTGTGGGAGTAGCTCGAGCGATGTTGCATGACCAAGGCCTACCACTTCATCTGTGGGCTGAGGCATGCAATACAACAGTGTACCATCAGAACAGAAGTCCTCATCGTATCTCGGGGATGAAGACACCTATGGAGGCTTTTTTGGGGAAGCGACCAGATGTGAGTCACTTTCGTATCTTTAGATCACCAGTTTTCTGTCATGTGACCAAATATGCTCAGAAGAAGCTAGACCCAACAGCTAAGTTGGGGATACTTGTGGGGTACATAGATACACCCCACAACTATCATGTGTTTCTGCCTGCTAGTCAAAGGACCATAGTGCGCAGGGATCTGAAGTTCCACAAGCAGAGAGCCATGTGTGTGTCACTTGAGAGGGAGCTAAAGTTGCATGGTAATGAGGAACTTTTAGTTCCAAAGGTGGAGGAGCCTCCTGATGATGTGGATCAACCACATGCAGAGGATCCAGTAGTGGAGATCACCAATCCTAGAGAGTCTTCCAGAGACAGGCGGAAACGCTCGCGGGAAGCTGACAGATTGATGCTAGATGCGAGAGAGAATGTGGGGCAGCCATCCTCAGCGCAGACAGAGGAGATCTCCTGAGAGATACACTGGCTACATGGCCTTGGTTGGGGAGTGTGTAGCGACCGAACCTTCTTCTTTTCAGGAGCTAGTGCAGCAACCAGTATGAGTTGATGCAATGGTAGAAGAGTACGATTCTATCATATGGAACAGTGTGTGGGATGTTGTCCCTAGACCTGGGGACAAGTCAGTGGTTAGTTCCCGATGGATTTACAAGGTAAAGTAGGCAGCTAATGGCAGTTTTGAGAAACACAAGGCAAGGTTTGTTGCCTGAGGTTTCTCACAGGTTGAGGGGATCGACTACGATGAGACCTTTGCTCCCATAACAAGGTACTCATCTGTCAAATTGATGCTAGCTCTATCAGCTTAGATGGGTTGGAAGATCGATCAGATGGATGTGAACACAGTGTTCCTCAATGGGAAGATTGAGGAAGAGGTATACATTGAGAAACCCGAAGGATTTGAGAACTTTGATCGTGAGTCGCATGTTTGCCAACTCAAGCGAGCACTGTATGGGCTGAAGCAAGCACCCCATGCTTGGTATACTAGGATCGAAAGCTATTTCACTGGGTTGGGCTTCACCAAGAGTGAAGCAGATGTGAAACTTTACCACGTCATGGTAGAAGGTAAGCCATTTATTATTATACTTTATGTCGATGATCTGATTTTGACAGGTGATGATCAGCTGATCAAATCTTGTAAGGAGGACCTTGCAAGAGAGTTTGAGATGAAGGACACAGGCCTCATGCACTACTTTCTAGGCATGGAAGTGTGATAGAAGGATGGGGAAGTATTTGTGTCTCAAGGAAAGTATGCTAATGAGATACTCAGGCACTTTCACATGGAGAAGTGCAAACCCATGCAGACTCCTCTAGCTAGGAACTGGAGGAAGGAGGATGCTACTTCAGGTGAGGTAGTAGATGCTACTATTTATTGGCAGCTGGCGGGTTCACTTATGTATTTGGTGAACACACGACCCGACTTATGCTTTGTGGTGAACCAGCTGAGTCAAGCTATGGTTTAGCCTACCAAGCTGTTTTGGAAGGCATCAAAGCATGTGCTGAGATATCTCAGAGGCACTACACAGTACAGATTATGGTACAAACGGACAGAGGGAGTGAAGCTACAAGGCTTCATGGATGTGGATTGGGCTGGTAGTCCATCAGACCTGGAGAGCACTTATGGAGGAATCTTCAACCTTGGTTTAGCTACAGTTTCTTGGTATACCAAGAAACAGAAATCAGTTGCACTTAGCTTAGTAGAGGCTAAATACATGGCTTCCAGTCAGGCAGCATGCGAGGCCTTTTGGATGCGGAAGATTCTAGTGGGATTGTTTTGTCAGATGGTGGATCCTACAGTGATAAACTATGATAATCAGAGTTGCATAAAACTCTTTGAGAATCCAATGTTCCATGATAGGTCTGAGCATATAGATATCCATTAGCATTATCTATGAGACTGTGTGGTCAAGAGGATCATGATGTTGTAGTATGTTTCGACCAAGGAGCAGGATGCAGATATTTTGACTAAGCCATTGTCAAAATGCAAGTTCGAGTTCCATAGAGACAGGATCGGGGTTACAGATAATCCCTTTCTTGTTGAGAGGGAGTGTTGAAATGTGCAACAAGAAACGCTAAAAATAGAAGATGCTAAAAATAGCACTGCTATAAATAGCCGAGCTATAAATAGCAGTTCAACCATTGAAGATCTTAGCTACAATGGGTGAAAAGTGAAAGTGCTAAAAATAGTTTTTCTAAAAATAGCATTTATGGATCCCTTCTTATTTTAGTCAGTCCCTGGACTAAACATAGGAAGTAAAATTCGAATTTGATATTAACAGCAGTTTGTAAGTTGATTAATTAATTCATCTTGAGTTAATTAGTTAAGGAATTATGAACTTGAAGTCTATGTGAGGACATGCAACAGTTTCTCCTTTGATTGAGGGATTCATCCATCAGTTAAAGAGATAAGAGTGAGTTGTAATATTGAGTTGTAATTAGTTGGCTCAGTTAACTGAGTCAAGTACAGTTAGATTAATTTAACAGTTTGTTAAATTAATGAGAGTTCAGTTAGTTAATGCTTGCATGCATGTAACTACTGTATTTCAGATAACTAAAGATTCACTCATGGATAACTCATGCATGTTAGTTCAGTCAGAGACCCAGTTGAGATCAGATAGAGGGACAATGTACTATCAGTTGCTAGGATATTCCTTGGTGAATATTCCTTACATGCAGAAGGAATATTATTCCTTAAGGATTGTGCAGTTGGACCTGAGGTTACAGTGAGTGTGATGAGGCCAATTCACACATGTGATATCATTGGACCCCAATCAAAACTATGCAAGGAAATAGGAGGCTTGGAGGGCTTGAGGAAGATATATTCTATGTCTATTGAGTCTGTGAGCTGTATTGTTTTGTTACAGAGAGAGAAAGATAGCTTGAGAGCTGATTCTTTTTATAACTTGAATAAGATTTCCATTTGTATGATAATACAAAGTTGGGGTTTTAGGCTAGTGCTTTCCCCAGTGATATATCTTCTATGTTATGGTTGATTACTTCTCATTCTCAGTTATATCTGTTCATGCTTGATGTTGCTCATGTTCGATTAAGATTCCGCTCAATTGTTGTAGAAGTAGATCAAGTGTTTTTCTTTAGTACATTGCATTACCAAGTGATCTACAGTGGGAAAATCTACACACCCTTATGCCATATTTCAAGCATGAATGTGGGATCGCATATAACAAATCCATCAAAATCAAACCGGGCTTCAAAAGGCCAAACCACCTCAACCCTCAACCAATGATTCCACCTCATGGTCGGACATCACTAACTATCACCAGATTGGTCTCTATTGTTGGGAAAAATACTAAGAGGAGGTGGGGTGGGTGGGGTGAATCAATATTTTCAAACCATTATACTTTTCAATTTCATATCCTGATTTATATATGTGACTTTACTGAAGGGAACCCACATGTGTACATGATTGTTATTCATACAACTAGTGTATATCCAATAAAACATATTTTTCAGTTAATTCTTATATATATATATTTTTTTATCTTAAGCCAGAGCATCAGTACTTCATTCAACATTATATAAACAGTAACCATGTGTAGTAAGAAAAAATTAAACCATCACACATAATCAACACACATGAACACTAGGATTTAAGGTGGAAACCCAATGTGGGAAAAAAAACTATCGTTGTTTTCGTCTATGTCTTCTTTTTAATATAAAGAAAAGATTTTACAATCTTGTATTGGTGCAGACTCTTACCAACACGTAGGAACCCACCTGCAAAAGGCTACAACTTTCACTCATTCTCTAACACCCATTGGAAGGGAGCATCAACCCCCTGATCATGTTACCAGCACCCACCGGAAGGAAGCTCCAAACCCCCTGATCTGATTTACCAGCTACCACTAGAAGGAAGCTTCAACTCCCTCACTAAAGGCTTCAACCCTCAACAACTTCAGGGACCACGTTTCATATTTTCATATTGGATCCACTTTCTACAACACATCACAACTTGTATTCATCAAATTTTCGAACTGGACCCACTACCAACACTTCAGCTCAAAACCAAATATCAAAACTGAAAATGATCACTACAACCAATCTCTTAATCATGAACTGAAACAAACAATCTCTGACCCAAATGAATCAACCATTAATTGAAACCCAATCACTAAATCGACCAAATCAACCATTAATTGAAACCCAATCACTGAATCAACTGAATCAACCAAAACTCAACCAATAAAACGAAACCCAAAATCATATTACTGTAACTAGAATACCAATAAACATACTTCTCATTAAAGAAACCAGATTCTATTACTGCAAACCATGATCAATCATATATCAAAATATATATGCTTCTTTACAGTAGAAAACCTGCATGTGTACGTGCTTTCCATGAAGCACATCCATGTACAGATCTTGAACCACTAAATCCTAAAAACTAAACCATTGCCACTCTGAAACAAATACTAGATCACACACAGATCCACTATATCATTTTGAAACAAACTCAAAACCTTTACTGAACTTCAATCATAACCATCAAGTATCTTCATCATTCTTCAATCAGTCAATTAATCTTTTAAACATCATTGTTAAGCCCAGATCATCAAGGAGAATTCATTGTTAGACAACAGAAACACAGAAAGACTAATTAAACTGATCATACATCATTTCATCAAAACCCTAGCTTATGTACACACTTTCCTCAAAGCATATCCACATGTATACATGATTTTCGAGAAACAAACCCGCGTATAGGTCGAAATATATACGTGACTTGCCAAAAACAAACCTGTGTGTATACATCCCTTTCAAGTTACAAAACCCGCATATAGATCTGCATTTACTAACAAAAAACTTCGTTGCATCATAGAACTTCAGAATACCCAAATCTCAGCATACACAGAAAAATCATGCGTTAAGACATTATCAACACAGATCAAATCAACTCATAATCAAGATAATCATCTCAAATTTATTGGATCCGATCCATCATCAAATTTCCAGGTGCATACTTAGTTTTAGATCAAACAAAACATCAACAACCCATTACATGCATATTTTCTTCAGTTCTAACTATTCATAAAATATTCATCACTTGCACACATCTTCCACTTTGATCTTCATCTCCTTATATAGCCTAGCCCTTATTCAATAGCATAGGTCAAAACCATACTCCAACTGACGGTTTTCTTAGACAGGATCAAAAAATCATTATTGGGCTCAATTCCATAGGAAAATACCATGGTAAGGACCCTTGGTATTTTTAATACCATGGTGTGGAAAATATGTGCGCCTTTGCTTCTTCATACCTGTGTGTGTATGCAGATTTTCTTCAGAAAACCTGCGTATACTCTGCTTTGCTTCACCAAACCTAAGTGTGCACACTACTTTTTTTCATAAAACCTGTGTATACTTGACTTTGCTTCATAGAACCTATGTATACTCGACTTTGCTTCATAGAACATGTGTATACTCAACTTTGCTTCACCAAACCTACGTATACTTCTTCAAATTTTATTATATTAAATACTAAATTTGCGACCCAAAAGTTTTTCTTTCAACATTTGACAAATTGGTTTATTATTAATTAATTATTCATCCATTTATTTGTTGAAAGGATGAGAGGAGGTTAGTGAAGCTGGGGCAGAGGCATTACATGAGGACATGTAATGTTTCATCCGCTCGTCAACTAGAAGAGCATAAGTTAGTCAAGATGCAAGATGTAATTATTTTGAGAACAAGAGGTGTGTAATTATGGGTGTAGAAAGCTTGGACGTTGTAAATATGAGGCGTAATTATTGGTCCGCTGGTGAGACGAGTCATATCACACAAGAAAATATAATTATTATTTATATTAAATTGATTTTTCTTTCCACATCTAATTATTGATTTATCGTATTAAAATCTATTTTATAATTAATAGTTATCTATAATTATTTGGTCATATTTGAGTATTCAGAGGATTATCCACAAAAATTTACTAAGTACAGGGGGAGTTCCGACCCTCGGCAACACCTACAAGATTGTAAGGCCAGATGGATCAGAGAAGGGCTTCCAGAGGACCTATGGGTGTACAAATTTGTAGACACCCCAGGACATTTCCAAAGGCATGGTACGTAAAGGAAGAGATAAGGAGATAGACCAGTGATAGGAATTGTATGACAAATCAATTTATTGGTGACTTTTCCTTCACAGATCGTGAAGAAAAGATGACAACTACTTTGCAAGCTATCAAAAGAGTTTTTCTTACGGTAGGATAGTTGGTGGAGGGATGTATAGACCAAAGCACTTTTGACCATATGTATGAATCCAGATTCCATGAATCTATAGTTTATGGAAAGATAGACTGGGAGCCTAATGAGGATGACTTGGAAGAATTAAGACTTTTAACATTTTAGGAGACTGGAGAGGAACAAAATGTTGAAGATGGGACTGTAATCGATGGTTTGTAGCTACTACCTCTGAAGTTGTAGAAACATAGAATTGGAACTGAGGATGAGTCAAATATAGCATCGATTGGAGACTACTCGGAAGAGAAGAGTACCAAGGAAATCTTTGATCTTCGAAGAGAATAGGAAGACTTGTTCCCTTCATCTGTTGTAGAGCTAAGAGGGATTAAGGGGGAGTTAGAGGAGATAAATATTGTGCTTAAACCTTATTCAAAGCTAGTGAAACATCATCCATATAGGTTAAACCCATGGATCAAAGAGAAGGTGAAGAAGGAGATAGACAAGATGTTGGCAACAAGGCTTATTTTCTAGTTCACGAGGTTGAGTGGGTCAGTCCAATTGTGATACAGAACAAAAAATACGTTGAATAAATTTGGGTTTGTGTGGATTTCCAAAGTTTGAACAATGTATGCGTTCATGATCCCTTCCCCATCCCCTTTAGTGATGAGGTTCTAGAAAATTTAGCTGGAAACAAAGCGTACTCTTTTACAGATGGATTCTCGGGTTACCACCAAGTTTGGATTGCAGAAGAAGATAAGAAGGAAACCCCATTCACTACTGAATGAGGATCTTATGCATAACATGTCATGCCTTTTGGACTCAAGAATGCACTAACAATATTCTCAAGAATTGTAATTCCTGCTTCAAAGATTATATTCATAGGTTTCTAGATGTTTACATGGATTATTGGACCATCTACAGTCTACTAAAAACGAATTCTAGTCTACACTGAGTGATGTTTGATGAGAGTAGGAAACTATAGAAGAGGAGATTACAGGGATACATGAGAACCATTTTGTATGGATTTATGTGGATTTCTAAAATTTTTAATATGCTTGTACCTATATAATGTTCCTTCTATTTATGCACGTGATATGTTATGATTGGGTTTCT
The DNA here is from genome assembly GCA_000404065.3 of Pinus taeda. Taxonomy (NCBI): domain Eukaryota; kingdom Viridiplantae; phylum Streptophyta; class Pinopsida; order Pinales; family Pinaceae; genus Pinus; species Pinus taeda. The sequence continues at coordinate 40,593 of APFE030149801.1, read as the reverse complement.
AACTATTATAATTCTAGGATTCTTTGGTATTGATAACCTCCATGCAGTTCATCCTGACACTAGATTCCAACCTCTTAACTAACTAAGGTCGCAACACTCAGGGCCTATTGGCTCCTTCATTTTGAGAACCAAGTTTTGACACGTTTGGAGGTTGACCACATTTTTCCAAAAGATAAACCTTGGGAAGTCGCGGAGGAGAGATCTGGAGAAGGGACCCGCCAAAGACCAATAGTTGTGGAAGAATGGCCAGAGAAGTTAGGACTCAGACAACCACATCTGAGTTGAAAGGAATGCTGACAATTGAGGAAGCAGACACAACCGAGCAACAGAGGTAGCCGAAAGAGGAAAAAGGAGGAGCATCCAAGGGAGAAGTAGCAGTTCAAGTGAGCTTAGGGTTAAAAGAAGGTCAAGCAAAAAAGTTGAGGGGGGAAGAGAGTCAGAGAGGATACCGAGATGTTGTTACGAAGTCGTTCAAGCATACATTGTTCTATATTATCTTGTTTATGTATTTCTCTATCATGCTAGTTTCCTATTATGTTTATGATGTCTCCGAGCCAGATGTACTATTGTAATGTTGTGGAAATTAATAGAAGAGGAAATTAAAGGGATACATGAAACCTTTATGTATGGATTTATGTGGCTTTCTAAAAATTTTAATATGCTTGTACCTGTATAATGTTCCTTCTCTTTGTGCACTTGATCTGTTATGATTGGGTTTCTAACTGTTATAATTTTGGGTTTCTTGGGTATTGATAACCTCCATGTGGTTCATCCCGATACCAGATTCCAACCTCTTAACTAACTAAGGTTGCAACACGCCTCAGGTGAGATGCCTTATTCTTCCTGGATAAGGTGAAAATCGCAGTGTTATGCTAGACTATGACAAAGCCTTTGTTTCCCATTGTGCCTGAACCAAGGTGATCACGCGATCATGTCCTAAGTGGAAAAAAATGCTCAAATTTTGAATTACTCAGAATTGGTTGAAACTAGAACGATCGGATAGGCCTCGTCGAAACGATCCTATAGCCGTGAATGACACTCAAATCTGACACTGTATTTGAAAGTTATTAAAGTTTTAAGTTTACTATTTCCTTAAAAAAAAATTAGTTTGACTTGGGTTGACTTTGAATAAAAAAAATATTTAAAAAAGAATATTCTAGGAATATTCCTCAAAATATTATGGGAATATTCCCTTGAATATTCCACAAAATATCCCCTACTGACCAATGGATGGACTCCACGTGACCTGCTCAGAGGCCGCCACGTGACCCCAATTCTACAAAGTTTATGGTGTAAAATTTTTGGCACCTCGTAGGATTCAATCGTGAGTCTCCGTGCTAGCAGCGCACAGGCCCGACTGGCCTAACTACACCATGGTTCTTAACAACATATGGTTACATATCATAATTAAAGTTTGTTAAAAGTTTGGCTGGGGTGGAAAGGGGCCAACCCCCTATCCATAAAACCAAGGGCTCGGAACCACAGGTCTCTACTCCGGCAGTCACGGTTAGTTAACCCGCCAACCGAAACTACCACCAAAATCCCGGTCACATGCGCGTGGTTTAGGCCTACGGTTACGGTCAGCTTGGCAGAGTCCGCCATTTTAGGCGCTCTTGCCAAAGTTAGCAGGCCTAACTCCAGTTAAGCCAAATTTAATGGAGATTTTTTAGGTCAAATTGGAGAAAACTTCTAGAGGTCATAACTTTCACTAGGGAGATCCTTTTGGAGTGAATTTTTATTTTTATTTTGGGTATTCTGAGCATTCCAAAGGCAATGGTATAGGTTTCAAAGCCAACAGAGCTCATCTTCAGGTGTTTTTCAGCAAAGAATCTTGGAGAGCCATCAGGGCCTAGAGAGTGTTGGAGCTGTATTGGGCTATGGTTAACCATTGGAGGTGAGACAAAAGTCATTCTTGACTGCTTTCTATGTTCTAAACTCATTTTCACAGCTTATTTTGCTTGTTTAGGCTTTCTTATCATTGTATAACCAATTTGAGCATCTAATAAGAGCAAGGACATGCCTATTTGGGGGCCTTGGACCCGACATATGTAGCCGAGGAAGGGTGAACTGCCTTATCAGTTGCTGTGTTATTATGTGATTTTATCTTGCTGTGTTTTTTAGATTTGATATGCTAAACAGTAAAATGAAATAACACTCCTTCACACATAAGACTCAGAAATTTACCAAAAACACTTTGTTTCAATTGCAAGACATAAGTAATAGTTTGCACATATAATTTAATGGAAATGAATACCTTGGGCAGAAAAAACAAGTAGTTTCATTTTCAGATCAGTTGGTATCAGAGCTCAGTTTCGAGTATTAGTTTTGTGCAAAGATATTTTTGACTGTTTTGCAAGTTTTAATGCTTACCGGGGTTAAACTTCAAAGAGGGAAAGGACAATTGGTTAGAGCAAAAGATAGTCCTCAACCAAGGAGGGCCAGGGTGCCATTAGCTCCACCTTCTGATTCACCCTCAATAGCCTTAGAAGAAGCTTCAAGTATGTCTGAAAGGGGAGGAGAAGTTCCTGAAGACATGGATCCAAGAGAAGAAGAACGGGTATTTAGAAAATATTTTTTGGACATGACTGAGATGGTAAGAATATTATACCAGGAAAGGAATGATAGGTTGGTTGGAGAAGGGTATAAACATCAGAAAGAAGGAGAGGGCTCTTCAGGAGGAAAGAAAGGTGATGATAATTCAAAGAAAGGACATGGAGGAAATGGTGATCCACCATCTCCATCGTCATCCTCTTCCTCTACATTGTCATCCTATACCTTGGTAAATCAACCTCATAAGCCTAAATCTTCTAGAAAAAGTCCATTTTTAAAGCTAGATGTTAAATTTGAATTACCCATGTTTAACGGTGAAGTCAATGCTGAGAAACTTGACAATTGGATAAGGCAGTTGGAAGTTTATTTAAGGATTCAGAACTTACATGATGATGACACCAAGATTCAGTTAGACTCATTAAGGATGGAAGGAGCAGCATTGGTATGGTAGGAAGCCAAGACCAAGGATGAAATTCGAAAACATGGTAAGCTTACTTTATCATGGGTTGAATTTATTTTTGCAATTAAGAAGAAATTTTATCCTCTTGCTCATTTACAAAAGGCTATAATGAATTGGCAAAGTTGTAGACAACTTAAAGGACAAAGTGTTCAAGAATACACTCAAGAGTTTAGGAGAAGAGCACTCTTATTAGGAGTAGACTTACAAAGTCAAGACACTTTGCTGAAATATATAGGTGGTTTGCACAGCTACCTTAAAAACACTATCCTTATGTTCAATCCTACTAGTCTAGACGAAGTTTGTGTACAAGCTATGCATTTAGAGACTAGAGGGAAAAACACTTTTGATGGAAATGAGGGTAGTGATTTTAAAGGTAAAGGAAGAAAAAGGATTGCAAACTGTAGAAAGGAAAAAGGGAACATTTTTTGCAAGAATTGTTCAAAAACAAGTCACGATGAAGACCACTGTTGGAAGCTTCATCCGGAGCTGAAACTAGAGAAATATAAAACCAAAGACAAAACCAAAGAAAAGGAAAAAACTGTAGCAACTGTTGAACAAGACTTAGGGTTTGAATCAGGTGATGAGACAAAAAGTATCGCCATGGTATTAAAGAACATAAAGGGGAAAGAGGTTGTACAAGAAATAAATCCCAGTTCTAGCACATTAAACTGTCACAAAGAAACTCAAAATGAAAAGAGGAGGATAGAGCTATTTCCTGTGAGGATAATCTCAAACCACACAAAGATAGAAACACTTTTTGATAGTGGGTCTCAAGCTAATCTCATCTTAGAAGACTTGGTCAAACAACTGTAACTTGAGACAATTCCACATCCGAAGCCTTATCCACTTGGGTGGATATGCAAGGATGCAAACTTATAAGTCTCAAAGAAGTGCATCTTGCACTTTGCCATAACAACTCATTATGTTGATTGGGTTGAACTGGATGTAGCACTGCTTGACATTACAGGTGTTGTATTGGGTAGTCCACATTTACTTGACAGAAAGGCAATCTTCCATCGCCATGAGAATAAGTATCATTTGTTCAAGGATGGAAAAGAATACATTGTGAGAGCACATAAGAAGAAGCTAGAATCTTCTTTAGTCGATGCAAGGCAGTTGAAAAGGCTAGTTAATGCAAGTCAAAATCTGACTTTGTTGATGGTTAAACAACAAGATTTTGTACAATTTCCTTTTCATATTATTACTGATATAAATGATGATATGTTTCAGTCTGATAACAGTTTGTCTTTGAAAGAAGATGACAAAAGGTTGCACAAGATACCTTTGGTGTCGATCAGTGCAGAGAACGAAGTGTCGATGCAAAGCGGTGCAAGATTCCATGAGAAGGAAAAGCATGCAAGCAAAGAGGGCACACAATTCAACATGGGTCAACGTTGGTTTCAGAATGGCAGATTGGTATGGTGAGAAAACTTGGTTGGGATTCGGCACAAGTACAGGGCTCATTCAGCAAAAATTCGCCATGTGAACAGCTAGCAAGCTGAACTTTATTCTAAGTCTTCTTTGAAGTTTGACCATTGTAGAAATAGTATGTTTTCTACAAAATGTTGCTGTTCTGCAAATTTCAAGAATTTGCATCACGACTCAGTCAATTTTAGCAACGGTCGGTCAGTGAATGCAAGGGAGAATTTATCTTTTTATGAGAAGCTCAATTTGATGAAGTCAGGAAGATTTCAGTTATTCAAGATTGGAAGAGTGGAGAATTAGTCTCCTCGTCTTCATTTTCGGTAATCAGAGAGATTTTTGGGTCCAAAAGCTTCCCTTTTGGGAGGTGTGATCAGGTGATCATGTCCCAAGTGGAAAAAATGCTGAAATTTTAAATTGCTCAAAATTGGTTGAAACTAGAATGATCGGATAGGCCTCGTCGAAATGATCCTACAGACGTGAATGGCACTCAATATGACACTGTATGTGAAAGTTATTCAAGTTTGAAGTTTACAATTTCCTTAAAAAAAATCAGTTTGACTTGGGTTGACTTTGAATAAAAAAAATATTAAAAAAAATATTCTGGAAATATTCCTCAAAATATTCTAGGAATATTCCATAGAATATCCCCTGCTGACCAATGGATGGACGCCATGTGGCCTGCTCGGAGGCTGCCACGTGGCCCCAAGTCTACAAAGTTTATGGTGTAAAATTTTGGCACCTCGCAGGATTCAATCGCGGGTCTCCGCGCTACCAGCCCACAGGCCCGACTGGCCTGCCTACACCGTGGTTCTTAACAAAATATGTTTACATATCATATTTAAAGTTTGTTAAAGGTTTGGTTGGGACAGAAAGGGGCCAGCCCCCTATCCATAAAACCAAGGGCTCGAAACCATAGGTATCTACTCTGGCGGTCACGGTTAGTTAACCCGCCAACCGAAACTACCACCAGAATCCCAGTCACATGTGCGTGGTTTAGGCCGACGGTTATGGTCAGCTTGGCGGAGTCCGCCATTTTAGGCGCTCTTGCCAAAGTTAGTGGGCCTAACTCCAGTTAAGCCAAATGTAGTGGAGTTTTTCTAGGTCAAACTGGAGAAAACTTCTGGAGGCCTTAACTTTCACTAGGGAGATCCTTTTGGAGTGAATTTTTATTTTTATTTTGGGTATTCTGAGCATTCCATAGTCAATGGTACAGGTTTCAGAGCCAACAGAGCTCATCTTCGGGTGTTTTTTTAGCAAAGAAGCTTGGAGAGCCATCAAGGCCTAGAGAGTGTTGGAGCTGTATTGGGCTATGGTTAACCATTGGAGGTGAAACAAAAGTCATTGTTGACCGTTTTCTGTGTTCTGAACTCATTTTCACAGCTTATTTTGCCTGTTTATGCTTTCTTATCACTGTATAACCAATTTGAGCATCTAATAAGAGCAAGGGCATGCCCATTTGGGGGCCTTGGACCCGACAGATGTAGCCGAGGAGGGGTGAACTGCCTTATCAGCTACTGTGTTATATTATGTGATTTTAACTTGCTGTATTTTTCAGATTTGATATGCTAAACAATAAAATGAAATAACACTCCTTCACACATAAGACTCAGAAATTTACCAAAAACACTTTGTTTCAATTGCAAGACATCAGTAACAGTTTGCACATATAATTTACTGGAAATGAATACCTTGAACAGAAAAAACAAGTAGTTTCATTTTCAGATCACAAGGGTCTCAACCCATCCATTATTTTTCCGCCAACAACATGCAAAAATATCAAAAGTGCGAAATATGCCAGAGATACCACAAAAAATAACATAATCAGATGATAGAAAATGGAAATATTCTATTAAGATCTGCAACAATATTGTTCACTTGCCTCTTTGAGGGGGAAACCTCTAGTAGAGCAGAGCTCAATTACACAACACAATACAAGACAACCCTTGCTATCTTTGATTATATGTAGTTCTACTCGTGGTCCCTTACATTGTATGGGTTAACCACTTTCTTTATTAGCTATGACTCGTTTATTCATCCTCTTTAACTGAAATAACTAATTGTGATCCTTCTTTTATAATACAAGTCAACAATTTATAATCATCATTAATGCAGATAACCACTTACGAGTTTTATTTACTAAACTAACTAATCAAGACTCTTACGAACCCCTTGAACCTATTACATTAATAAAAAGATTAGGGTCAAAGCCTAACATCCTTGTCTTCCTTCATTATTAAATTGAAATGGTAAAAAACCCCTAATTAAATATTTATTAACATTTATCCCTTCTCTATATACAAAACTTAAGTTTTTAACATAAAAATACATATTTTTTTTTGCAACAAAATAATTATTAAAATAAAAATTATATTATTTATGTTTTTAATATTACTTTTATAATGGGCCTGGAAGATGCCCTAAAACAGCTTCTGCTTGGCTAAGAGCTCGTCTTCCTCGGACGTAAGGAAATAGGTTAACGGCCCAAGACCCAGAGGCATCTGGCTTTGTTTTAGAATTAGAAAAGACCTTTTATGTTCCATTTTTTTCTAGAAACTTGATTTCAGTTTCAAGGCTTGTACCTTTTGGATATTCCTTTAAATTTTCAGAAACATCCTTCAGTTTATTTTATAAATCTGATTGTGTTGGGAATGGTATTTTGTCTAAAGGTCTTTACTGCATTAATTTACAAAACAATGTCACTTATGATTCAATGCATGTTCACACTGGCACTAAAAGATGTGTTATTAATGAAGATTCCTCTAAATTATGGCACCAGAGATTTGGTCATATCTCCATATAAAGAATTAAAAGATTGGTAAATGAAGGGGTACTTAATACTCTGGATTTTACTGATTTTGAGACTTGCGTGGACTGCATAAAAGGAAAGCAGACCAACAAGTCAAAGAAAGGTGCCAATAGGAGTTCGGACATACTAGATATCATACATACTGATATATGTAGTCCAGACATGGAATCACATGGTCAGAGATACTTCATCTCCTTTATAGATGATTACTCATGATATATGTATCTCTACATGCTTCATAAAAAGAACGAAGCATTAGATGCCTTTAAGATCTTTAAGGTTGAAGTAGAGAAACAATGCGGTAAGCAAATTAAGATCGTGAGATCAGATAGAGGTGGAGAATATTATGGTAGATACATAGAAGATGGATGAGCACCTGGGCAATTTGAAAAATTTCTTCAAGAGCATGGGATTGTTGCCCAATACACCATGCCTGGTTCACCCGACCAGAAGGGTGTAGTAGAAAGAAGAAACCGAACATTATTGGACATGGTGCAGAGTATGCTTAGCAGCTCCAATATTCCTAAGTCCTTGTGGACTGAAGCACTTAAGATGGCAGTGTATATATTAAACAGGGTTCCAACCAAGGCTGTTCCTAAAATGCCATTTGAATTATGGAAAGGTTGGAAACCGAGTTTGCGACATATGCGCATTTGGGGATGCCCATTTGAAGTGAGAATATATAATCCATAAGAGAGGAAGCTGGACCCAAGGACCATTAGTGGGTATTTCATTGGATATGCTGAAAGGTCTAAAGGTTACGGATTTTATTGTCCATCTCACGACACTAGGATTGTGGAATCAAGAAATGCAAAGTTTCTTGAAAATGACTTGATCAGTGAGAGCGATCAAACCAGGAACATAGTTTTTGAGAAAGATCATTCAGAATCTCAACCTTCCACCTCAAGTGATAGATTGGTTATTGTTCACAGCACCCCTCAAGTACAAACTGGTGTTGAACAACCAATTGTTGAAGTTCAGAAGTTGCTGATGACATTCCAATAGATCAGGTAGTTCAAGAGTTGCCAAGAACTTTTGAACAACGAATTAAACCACATACTTCTCAAGAAGATGATGGTACAGCATTAAGAAGATCTATTAGATCAAAGAGATCAGCAATTCCTGATGATTATGTTGTGTATCTGCAAGAATCTGACTACAACATTGGAGCTGAAAATGATCCCGAGTCTTTTTCACAAGCCATGAGTTGAAAAGAATCAGAATTATGGTACGATGCCATGAAGGAAGAGATGAATTCTATAAAGAGTAACGAAGTCTGGGATCTTGTTTAGTTGCCTAATGGTGCAAAATCCATTGGATGTAAATGGGTCTTTAAGACAAAGAAAGACTCATTGGGAACATTGAGAGATACAAAGCAAGACTTGTTGCTAAGGGATTCACTCAGAAAGAAGGAATCGACTACACTGAGACTTTTTCTCCTGTATCTAAGAAAGATTCCTTGCGCGTTATTATGGCATTAGTAGCCCATTTTGACTTGGAGTTGCAACAAATG